>WTSP01024776.1:0-27497 GCA_025331215.1 Actenoides lindsayi | reverse complement strand
TTTTTGTTGGAGACTTTTTTTGTTGGAGACTTTTTTTGTTGGAGACTTTTTTTGTTGGAGACTTTAAGATGAGTAGTATCAACATTTCAATTTTTCTTGCATTTCTTCCTCTCCTGTTACAAGTATGAGGAAACCAGAATATTTTATAAGTAGACTGAACATAATTTGTCCTGCTTGATATTCTTTTATTTTTATCTGTAAGTTCATATGCAGCTAAACCCCATAGTTTCTAAAACTTAATATGTTAAACCTCCCTTTAATGGAAGTATTACATTTTAAGGGTATTGGTGTTCATGAACGTGCTAAGGTAGTGTAGACTCTGAAAGAAAGAAGGAATAAATCCCATCCTGCAGCATACCATAGAAATACACCAGAATACCATAGAAAATGTGGCAGATGAAACAAAAGAGGCGTGTCCACGGGGATCTTCCTGTGGCATCGCAGCATAAGGATTCCCAAAGGTAGTTCAAAACTGGGTATATCAATATCCAGTTCTTTTGGAAACCAGAATCATTTCACTAAAGGATGACAAATAAAAGCACTTACCTTAATTTGTGACATTTTGCCTTAACGTTGTTGCTACTGATGAAAGAATCTGTTAGTAGTTACATCTGCTTTGGCAAGGCTTTGTGAGCCCTGAGAGAATCAGAAGATGCTTAAGCGCTTGTGATCAGATTGATCCCAAGTAAAGGGTGAGGAGAGATGGTGATACCTGTCCAAGTGTTGCCAGAATGGCCGTATCCCAACACACTTAAGACAAGAGAGGAGCAAAGGACTGGAGAGAGATTTGGGTGGAAGTGAGGAAATGCCTTCATGCAGGTGCAAGCAGAGTGCTGAAGAGACTGTATGGTCTGTGATGTACGTATGAGGTTTTTGAGATGATAGTTTATTTTGCTGCACGGCTACAGAGGAGTAGTGGAAAAGATTAATAAAAGGCTGTATCAATAAAAAGATTGTGTGGCTGGAGCAGGTGAATGTATTTTGTTGTGGACCCAAGCGTACTATCCAATGGAGAGGCAGTAGAAGTGCCTTAAGGTGAAGGAGGAGCTATGGAAGAAGAGAGGGATAGCAAAGGTGTCTAGCAAAGGCTTCATGAGAGCATAAGGTTTGGGTTAATGCTCTATTCAGCTGGTAGCATATTTGTCTTTATTTAAAGTCCTCTCTGCATGTTACAACATTATTTGGCCAGATGGATCCTGGATTGCTAGGTTCCTAAGTAAGACCTCTATCTGTACTGCTCTGCACTTCTGGCATGGGTAGGCCCAATAGCAAGAAGAAAGAGGAAGATATTCCTAAAGCTAAATACATGTCATTTCTGCAGAACAATACTTGAGCAGGAATTTTGTGATGACGTGAGGTGCAGGAAGCTTTGGATCTGGAGCTGTAAAATCGTTGAAGCAAACAAGAAGGCCAGTCCTATGGATCCTCCAGCCAGCCGGTTATGAAGACAGGCATTAATGTGGGTGTTCAGAGTTACAGTGAGGAGAAAATATTGAAGAAATTCAGAGTGTTTCTACCAGGTGTTGCTTCAGTGCATCCTGATGGCAACTGTTCTCTGCCCCAGTTGAGATGTAACTATTCCCTACAGTATAAATCCAGAGGAGATGAACCTATTCCAAGCTATTATAATGTAAGCAAGTGTATGAAATATGGTTGTGCAGTGTTAGCAGATCCACAGGGGTAAGTAGGCTTTTCATTTTGCATCTGTAAAAGAAACACCTCATTTCTTATTTGTTGTAAGGCGATTATTTCAGTGCCAACTCCAAGCAGTCTTCGGGGATGTCTGCTGCTGCAGCCCTGTGCTCTTTCCCCAGGAGACTGCAGCAGGTAGACGTGGGATACGTCAGCTCTACACCCAGCAGTCTGCCTGTGAGTGCAGCCTGCTCTTCCACTTCTTTCAGTCTCAAAGAACTTGGGTTAAACTTCCTAAGGAGTGTTACTAGGAAGGAAGGGAACACACAGGTTGTCTGTAGTATTATTGTTCTGGTTGTCTTTATTCAGTGGAATGTTTCATTCATAGCAAACTGCAGATAGGTTAGAAAAAAAGGAGTAAGTTGAACTTACATAGCTTCTATAGGCTTCTACAGCAATATATAGGCTTCTACAGCACTGCTTTTAATTCTTATCTTCTGATCAGCCTGGGCACCTCCGGGGAAAAGAGTTAGAACTGGAAATGCAGCTTCCATCTGATGCTAATGTTGGCTTGCAGTCTCTCTGCTGGGGAAATGGAGATACAGAATATGCATTAATCAGCAAACTTGACGCCAGGAAAATTCCTAAAACTTCCTAGGTAGTTGAGAAGTTGCTTTTTATCTGTCTTTTATCTGATGTTTCCTAACCAGCTTTCGCCAGTGATGTTGCAGCAGGCAGGTCTACTAGAGAAAAGGTTAAGAAGCAAAAAAGGAACACATGCAATAATTAAGAAGAAACACTAGTAAAAAAATATCAGTAAGAGCCCAGACTTTGGGTCCCCCCAACCTCACTTGGCAGCATAGTTTAGAGATTCGACAGAGGCTGAAGAGATACTGAAGGCAGCAATCTATCAATTCCTTTTTGGCTGCCCATCCTGTTATGCCTCTTAATTTATAAATAAGGAGGGCCAAATGGCCATCTCATATTGTTATTGCTCTTTTGTTGCCTACCTTGAATTTTAGCTGCTTATACAAATTGAAAACTTGGCTATATTTTTGTTCTTGTCCTCAGGGCCTCTTCTTTTTAATTTTCAAGTGCAGTTTGTACCAGTCTATTTGATTCTAAGTGTTGATGATTTCTGGCTGTAGTATCAGGTTTCAGGTTGCATTCAACTTGCTCGCATGGAGGCATCTAACCTAGCAGATCTTTTCTGAGATGATGCCCTTTCCAGTGCTTGTAACAACAGAATTTAAGCCAAGCTACAAAGGAAAGGAACTGGAAAGGGTTTAATTGACTGTCTGTTCTCCTCTGCCTCGTCTCTCTTTCAGAGGTGCTTGCCACCCTGGAAATGTGTACGGCTGGGCTTGAATAACCACCATGAACTCTGAGTTTGTTCAAATTTCAAACAAAGTTACGTGTTCACAAAGTGATGCTGTCACCCAAGTAAGACACAATGGGCTGTGTTGTCACAAAAAGAACTGTGAGTGAAGAGCTCCTTACCGTGGAATGTGTTGGGCCATTAAAAGCCCTGAACTTTCCATGTGTGCACTGCTCACAGATAACTTGATGGCATTTTATGTAAACATTGAAGAAAGAAAACCCTATATTAGCCAAATAGAAGGACCAGGCTTAACCCCCGAGCAAGAAGAGAAAAGAGGGCACTTTGAAGCCCCCAAGACCACCTCTGTGGGCTCTTCTCAGAAGGGTTGTGTGAGGATAGGTGACGTGCTCCTCAGTGAGCTTCTACTAGCAATTTCAAGCTACAGGGTTATGCGCACGTTAAGAGTGTATTTAGACTTGTCAAACTGAGTCCCTGATCTAAAAAAAAGTCACTTGGATGTCTGATGGATGCCCATATTCATCAACCCTCAAAATATTCTGGGCTCTAATGTTGATTTTAATGTCATCATAGCTATTCTATGAGACACAGAATTTCATGGCAATTTTGGTGTTGGCTTTCCCTAGAGCATATGCTCCTCAGAAACCATCCAGCAATAACTGACACATACTCATAATCCACTGTAGCAATTTCTTTGAAGAAATAATCCAAATTCATAATGCAACTTATTAGCATTTCAAATGGTTGTATTTTTTTTCTTTCCTTGGTGCAGAAAAGGTTGCATATTCAGCAGTTTTTAATTACTATCTATTACAGGTCACCATATAGATGTGGAAAGTACAGCTGTGTGTTTGACTGCAAGTTGAGGATGTAGGATATTCTTGAGGAACAGCTGTACTGCTGGTTTATGTTCCAGAGACTGACAGTGTTCGCACACAACTCATTAGTGATTGCTTGTCAGTTGAGATAAGAAGCCTCTCCAGAACCGTGACCAACAAGTCACTCTATATATAAATTAAAACCACTTCATTTGCCAAGAAAGCAAATACTTGGGCAGGAATGCTCAGGGCTGCTTTATTTTCTATTGCTGAAGTTTCGATTATTTTTTTTTCAATTATATTCACAAGATGTGAATCAGCACCTTAAATCTTAATTTCTAGAAGTGTAAATTCTCCTTCTAATCAACAAATCAAAGCTATATCAAGCATTGCTGTTGTCTCATTATCTCAGTTCTGATCTGGATTCCAGTGAGTAAACACAGGCAAGATCAGTCCTGTCGCTCTCCCTGCCCTTTGTCCATGGAAGAGATTCCACCTTCTGCACTTTGTGTTTTCTGAAATGATCACAGCACTTGAAAAAGCTTTCGCTGGGCTTGTGACAAGGCTGTGCTCCTGGAGCTGTTGCTGTGCAATAGATGGACCATTTTTCACAGCTCTCATTTAAAAACAAACAAACAAACTCTCAAATCAATAATATATTTCCAATCATTGATTTGTTCCTTTCTTTTACTTTTTCCCTGCTCAAGTATTTTGTCATCCTTAAAATTTTATCAATGGCTTTGAATAAAGTCACAAACCACCTAAAAATCACATACCTCATTCAATGTTTAATTGTTTTCATACTGAAAAAGAGTACTGCCTTCCCTGGCTCCTCAGGAACAGTCAATTGTTGTTAAAAGGTAGCTTTTTTTTTAACTGGACATTGTCCAAAATCTCTGTGTCCTTCAACCGCTATTTCAAATGCCTCAGCTAATTTTGCAGCCCCCTCCACTGAACACCAGCAAACACTTGGTAATTGTCAGTGGCTAAGTCCCTCATAATCCTTCCTGTGTCATCTTAAGTTATTTGAACTGCTGCTTAGCATTGTGTCATCAGCAATTTTGTACCTCTTTTCATTGGTTCTATCAACTAAATTGTTTCTATAGAGAGAATCAGAACATAAAATCGACTAGAACTACAAACCAGCTTAAGAATGTTATCTCAGCGCTCATCCCTAAAGAGTTAGTACAGGTTTCATAATTCCTTTGGTGCAGAGGAACTGCAAATCTTTAGAGTGTTTCCCAGAAAATGTTTTGAAGGACAGAAGCAACTCCAGCAGCCTTCAGAAACTCCTCATCACGGCAGTGATTTGGCAGTGCAGTCCCTCTCGCAGCACGCCTGTGATGTGCAGCAAGAGGGCTCCTCTGGCCTCCCAGCTAATCCATCCCAGCAGCTTCTCTTGCGTGGGTCACGATCAGTGTTACCTGGGGTTGTTTTCTATTCAGAATTTCCTTGGGAATTCACCTTGATTTTTCACAAGTATAGAGAGTACTTTAAATAATATTTCTGCCCTACTGTCTAACAATGTCGATTCCAGAGAGCTGTGCTATTGAGCTATTTGAAGTTGTAGCAGAGGGTGTTTGCTTGCACACGTGGCTCCTGAACTGTTTGGAGAATAGCTAATCCAGTATGGAACACAGACAGGTAAATATATGCATATGTTTTATATTGGAAAAGATTGATGGCAATACTTAAACCCTGGAGCTCCCTCTCTCCCAGAATGAAAAGAAGGAGTCACGATTGATAAGTTATTCCAAGAACTGACATTTTCAAACTTTTCCCTTTTGAAAAAGCCCAAGAAATCTTCCCTTGCCAGCTCCAGGCCTCCTGCTGGGATTGCAGCAATGAGCCCGACACGGTGCCGTGGAGCTGGGGCCACAGCTCACAAACTCCTTGCGATGCAGTCTGCCATAGAGCAAAGCTTACAGGTGGTGTGTTGTTTCTAAACACTGCTGTGTAATATCCAGCCATCTCAAAGAGCAGAAACGCCGGGCTATTCTGAAACGAGCCAAGCCATCTCTTTCTTTAAAGAAGGGTGATACTGCAGATGCTTTTGATGTATAAAAATGGTTCAAGGGCATCCTGTTACCATCAGATAATCTCTAGTATAATAATATATACAATGATAGAGTATTTCAGTTACACTTTGTTTTGGTTTGTTTTTTTCCTCTAGCGATGTGCAGTGTACTAGGGATATGCTGTTTTGGACACCACTCTCATCAAATGCCCTTTGAAATGTCTGTGCTTAGCTGCCCTTTTGCACCACTTCCTCCACTACTTGTATTTTAAAATCTGTTGCTTCAATTCCTGGTCAAGGCAAGAAAAATTTACAAAATGTAGCAAGAGGTCTGAGCAACAATGAAATTTCTTCTGAACTTCTGAGACTACAGTACATAAACCAACACCTTTATTAAGGAATGAACTGAAGTAATACCATGTTTCTGAGACTTCAATCTGTAGTTCTCTCATGTGATACAAGAGGTGTCTACCATCTCTGAACTCGGCGAGTGTGTCTACCAGCACAGTGAAATGGAAAAATAAGTCAGTCTTTCTGGAAGAAAATTTATTGGAGCTCAGTGTTGGGTTTTTTTGTATAGTCTTTATTTACCTGAGTTAATTTCTAGTGTTTATGGGCAAGTGTGGCTTAAACTAGTGCTAACTTGTGTGCTTTTGTTTGCTGTAGGAATTAAGTACCAAACAAAAGGCAAAATGGAAATCTTTCCCCTTGCCTTTTTCAACTGCCTGAGCCATTTTCTTTCACGTGCAGTTGAACTGTTGACTCCAATGGACTAGTACAGGATTAAGTCTGGGAAGTATCTGAGTTCCAAAGAAACACCATAGTTAAAGGTTTCATGGTTCATTCACCGCTTGACCTTTGGCTTGGAAGAGTCAATAAGGAGGCAGATTTCTGTCAATGGTATCTGGCTGTTTTCCACTGTAGGAAGCTCTTTCATACTTCAGTTTTCCCTGGGTATACTTTATTGACCTTCTCAAGTAAACACTACTTAATATAGGCCAAGGGAAATAGCTTTTAGCTGTAAACCAGCCATAGTAGTGTTAAGAATTAACTGCCAGGTTCCTAAACTGAGGAACTGGGTGAGAGGAAAGACTAGCTTGGAGGTTGTTGTTTTGCTCCAGTAAGATTAACCTTTCTGCTAACATTTTTGTTATCTTTCTGTTGCTTACATAACAGTACAGCTTTATCTGAGAAGATAATGCTTCATGCTCTTGGCTTTAAAGGTCTTTGCTCAAATTCTCCTGTTGGCTCATTTTGCTTGACAAAATTCAGTTCGTTGCCTACAGTCCAACGTGTGTCATCAGTCACAGGATGATAATCCAACCAGATGTGAGATGCTACATGCTTTAGGCAGGCTTCTTTATTTACTGTTGTGCTCTTTGAGTTTTATTCTCATACGCCAGCTAGACTCTGAAGTATGTCCTTAAAAAGATGCTCCCTGAATTAGATCAGTTAGTTTTGACACAGTTCATTAAAAGTAGCGTGAGGCTTTTAATCGTTTTTGGTGGGATTTGGTCAGTATCTCAGACTCTTCTGTGTCTCACCCAGAGTTTCCTGTTTTCTGAGAAAAACTATGCACTCAGTGTCTGCAGTCTTATGTGCTCTCTGATAACCTTGCTGTGTACATTCTTTTACCCATTAATACCATCTCATTCACTCTAATTAAACCAAATATCAGTTAACACGCCTGGAGTTAGCAAAATGACCTGATGACAATAGATAGCTTTTCTTGTGCAGCACCTTTTTTCTGCTTATCTCTTCTTGCAGCATTTTATACCTCCCTCTCTAGGCAACTATCTGCAAAGTGACTATTCTGAATTGCTTTTAATTTCCCAGACCACAGAAACAAAGTGTCATGCAGTTCACAAGATATCTTTCCAGTCTGTAAATGCTTTGAGATGGAATTCAACAGTTTTTATTCTTAGAGTAATGATCCCTCACATGGAATCCCAGGACAAGTGTTGTTGCTTGCTCCTTCCAATCCACCTTTTATTGGCCAAGCATTGCCATTGAGTAACTGTCACTTTTTGGTTGTCTTGTTTTTGTTTCTTATTCCTGTGATCATTTGATGGAATAGTAGTTCACTTCCTTTGTTTTACTTGCTATTTTATCATCTTCAGAGAAGCAGTGGATAAGAACTGCTATTCCTCTTCCTTGCTGCAGTGTAGTTTGTTTTAGAATACCAAAAGCATATAAAGAAATGTCGACATTTCAGCACTTCGTTTATTTTATATTAAAAAATGCTTACAGAAGTATCCCTGGCTACATTAAACATAGTTCTTCCTACCATAGTAAATGCTGAAAATTACCTAGGTGTTGAAAACCAACATTTGGCCCTAGAAGCCTGAAGTGCTGTGTCAGCTGGAGCAATGAAGAATTTGGGTTTAACACTGTCAGTTTTTAAAATTACTGGGTTTTTGGACACTGGGTGTGTTGGCAAGTTACTAACACATGAGTCTGTACCTTTGCTTAGTTGAAGTGCTTAACTTGCAAGTGCTTATTATTGAGACTTGCATGTGTTATCCTTATTAATTACATTAATTAACTTTCTAAACATTTTGCAAGCTTCCCTTTCTCAAAACGGTTTTAGACAGAAAGCTCGGAGTTCCTGGTTAACTGATTTTATCTTAGGAGGGAACTTTACAGAGCAAGTAGGATTTGAGATGATTTTGGGGGCTGTTTTTCAGTTTAAATGTAAACACTGGGTGAAGATGCCTCTACACCTGCCCTGGCTGGTTCCTTGTACCCTCAGCCTGTGCTGCTGCAGGGATTTTGGAGGGGAGATGGCTTCTCTCAACAGCATCTCTTCCTTAGGTGTGCAGCTGCGTTCCGGGGCGGCATGCTCCCTAGAGAGGCAGAAGCAGTGTGATGTTCAGGCTGGTGCAGGAGCTAGCTGAGGGAAGAGGCCTTGAGCTGTAGTTGGAAGAGAGCTGCTCAGCCAGTCCCTGCCCGTTTCCCATCTGAACACAGCAGGGGAGCAGGGGAGCAGCAACAGCTCGGGAAGTTGGTGTGGCCGACTGCATCTGTGGGACCCCAGCAGTCCCCTAACGGCTGGTAGAAGCAGAGATACTCCGGTGGTTTCTTCCAAGAGATGTCCTGTCATCCCATAGTTATCCTGTAGGCTGGCTATTCTGTACAGCTTCAGGAAAGGAGATGGCTTCTGCTTTTTCTGCAGTACCTCGAACAGCAGGGTCCTACCCCATTTCTAGGACCCCAGGAATTATTTCCTATAAGGAAGAAGGTAATAATACATCTTTTTGCCAGGCTTGCTGAGATGGCTTAATTACCAAACTCATCTGGGCTGCACGAGAAGAAAGTGGGGGGTAGTATCTTCTGACACCGAGGAATAATTACTTTATGTTGTTGTGGGAAGTAACTTTACATTTACATAAAAAAGATAACTGCTGGAAAAGCTTATTAGAAGTTCTTCTGCCTTGTTAGGACTGATCATCGGCTTTATAACGCAAACTGAATTCAAGATTAATATCCCTATAGTGTTAAATCATCAGAGAACAATTAATTTCTTAGTGGTTTGTTGGGATTTTTTCCATCTGCAGCTGCTGCCTCTGTCCAGGGTCCTCTGTCTCTGCCAGCCTCACGACTCCAGTACTAAATACCCGTCTGGTAGACGGGAACTTTTGCCACTGCCATATTGTTTTAAACTGTCAGCTTCCTAGCTCGTGTTTGCTTCTGTTGACTGTGAGTCGGTGTGTTTTGTTCTCCCCTCGGATAGAAACTCCCCCACTGCAGGATATTGTTCCTGTCTCCTACCACGGTGTGTTCGGAGCAGTGCTTGTGAGGAGGCAGATGGAGAACTTTCTGAATGCGTGGAGCTGACGGAAGGAACATTATCTTTTTAGGTACCGTGGCAGTACACTATTAATAATTCAATACAGGGAAAGAAGTTTCCCAAATCGTAGTTGGAAAGCAAGAGGAAATTGTCTCCTCAACAGCTTTTAATAGACCAGTTATCAGATTAGCAATCTGTTAGCAGCCTGGGCTGTCATGAGCAGGAGCCTACGCACAATATGAGCTGTCATTTATTTTTAGAAACAGAAAGAAAATGAGGAAAAAAAAAATTTGAATAATTTTACTGTCTCAAGCAGTTACCTTCTAATACTGGAACTGAGCTCCATCGACACCAGTATCTAGGCTTCAGCAACAGCTATGGGTAAATGCACTGCAGATAGAGGCAGAACTAACCCGAAAGGCAAGCCAGTCCAGACATCCCTCCAGAAGAAAAGAATCCTTTCCTAAGGCATATCCTTTAGCTTCTGCAGAGAAAACCAGAAAACAAGCAAGAAGCAATAGATGCTAGTCACTTAGTGTGCTGGGCTTTGTGATGTGTAAGGTCCTGAATACTATCAGAGAGAACAGAGTAGAGGAGTAGCAAGGAATTGTGGTTAACTGCATTTCAAATGCAGGCACCTTGCTATTAGCACAGTCCTGTCTTGCAAGGTACTTTCTTATTTTCTAGGGTTTTTTTTCTTGTTTGTTTGGGTTTTCTTGTTGTTTGCTTTGTTTTTATGGTGCTTCTAAATCTCCAACCTGTGAATTTTACACCCCATCCTGGTGTGACTTGGTAGAGCTTGGGTGATTAGATCTGGGGAAATGATTCAAACCACTTTTTTAGCGGGTGAGCCCTCCTGGCATTCTGTCCAGTGCCTGAAGGACTTGATATGGCCTCTGAGCACGAGTTGGAGTCTTCCAGCAAACTCCCCTGAAATGTTTATTTCTGGCTTGAAATTCTCTCGATAGAATAAGCAGAAGTCCTGTAACAGCTTCTGCCTGTCTCAAAAGGTGTCTTGGATTCCTCTTTCGAGAAACTGTGTCTCCCAAGCCCTCTTGTGTTTTATTCACACCAGTCAGTCTTTTCTAGTCTATTGGCTATTAGCACTGTCTATTCCCTGCAGACAAAAAACCAGATGAGTTACATTTCTAAAATACTTTTTCTACTGCTCATAGCCATTGTGACAAATCAGTTCATTAACCACTTGCAGAGGTGATACCCAAGGCTTTCGGGGAGCCCACACTTGGAAAGAGTTAACTTTGCAAGCGGATTTTGATCAGCTTCACCGCTATGTTAGGTCTCCATTTCTGATAGCTATGGGAAGTGTTCCATAGGCTGTGGGCCTGACCATCCTTTCCTTCCCTTTCCTGGCCTGATCGCTCAGATGGTTTTATTTCAGAATTGTTTTGTGGTAAAATAAACGCAGTGTGGGCTGTCACAGCTGTAAAGATTGTACGGCCTTTTAAAGAACCTCTACAAAAAGCTTTATTTTTCCAAATCTTTGTTGCCTATATGCTATCATTCATGTTCCCACAGCACCTGGCACAAGACCGTTTCCAACACCGTTCTGTTGGAGTTGCTGGTTTCCTTTTGAGCAATGGTCAGGCTGGGTGTGTGCTGCCAGAGGTGACCGGAGGCAGCTCTCGCTGCAGCTGAGCCGTGCCTAGAAAGTCACTTTGTTGCTGTGCTCGTTTACAGCTGGGTGATTTTCCTATATTTATGGAAACAACTGATGTGATGGAACGGGACTGAAATGAAGCAGGGTATTTTAATACTTCAATCTTCTTTGTTTCTTCAGCCTCCCCTCGGGAGGTTTGTGGGTTTTGAAGCTGTACTTTTGCAGCTCTCCAAACCGCAACCGACTGTTTGAGATGGATTGCTACGGAATGGGAATGAAATAGACACCTGAAGATCCTTTTAAAGAGAAACGTGACTCAGATATGTGATTGAAAATCAAGGCAGGGGGAAAATTTGGACTGCTTTATTTTGTGAGGAACAGAGTTTGGAGCATAACATTTCTTTTAAAAGTATTCGCTTGCATTTCAAATGAGTATTGTTAAGACACAGTTTTCTTCTTTTTTTTCGTTGTTCTGAAAAGCTGTTTTCCTCCAATGAGAACTTCGGGTAAATAGAATAGTTTCTACTTTTCAGTATTTCTTTGGAAGGTAGTGCCTGATACAAAAGATGACTTGGTGTGGCTTAGAGCCACCAGGCAAGAGGGAGGCAAAGGGGGGCCGAGGCTAGAGTACCGGCCAACAACCTGAACCCTTTGCAAACAAGCAGTTCTTGCTTAATGGGCCTGCATTTCCTTCTTGCTTTGTAATTCAACAGCTGCACTTGAGCTTTGCAAGGGTGGTGGAATAGAATCTGCTGGTCTTATGCTGGCTTTTTTCTCAAGCCCCTAATTACAAGGGGTTTGAAACAACAGGTATTTCTGTGTGATAAACTGCTGCAAAGAACACATCCGCTTTTTGTTTCCTAAACTCCTCTAGCTTATGAAAATGTATAAAACACTTGCTGCAGAGATCTGGAGGTCAAGTTCAGCCTACCATGAACAGTACAGTTGAATTATAAACCCCTGAAAAATGGAGAGTATCTTGTAGCAAGATAACATTTACTGCAGGAATGCAAATGGTTATCAGGGTAATATTTCATGCTTATGATCATATTCATTTTCTTAATGTACCCAAGTGTCCGTTCTAAAATTATGGGGAAAATCAATCTCCGGGTGCACAAACAGATTGATGTCAAAGGCTGAGGGAGAGAGACAGTGATTTTGATGTTTGCCTTTTTAATGTAAGCAATGCTAGAAGGAAACTGTTACCCTGTGTTTTGAGCTGTCAAGAAGCAAAGACAATGTCATAGCATATGGTTAAAGGAGGGGGAAATTATACTTCAGGTCTATTTCTGTGTGACAAAGCTTCACAATGTGCGAATCGGTTCAGTTTTTGTTCCATCACTTTGTCTGACAGAAGTCCCCAGATGATTATAAGGAGGACCAAGAAATCAGTCTTCTTTTGCTGGGCTGGAGACTGAGAATTCAGTGCATTCTCTTTCCAAAGCAGTGTTCCTCTGGTGTCATATCAAAAGGTCTGAAGGGATTTGACATCTTTTACGTGGTGGTTTAATGACTGCGAAATCCTTCACTGAAGGTCACTATGGAAGATCTTGACTGGGGGGGTGGAACTGATTAAGCACCAGTAGTTCTGCTGTGTTGCCTCTAGCCACGGTATTAGCCACTTCTCTGACTGACAATTTAATTATGATACTAATGACTTCTTTTCCCAGAATTAGGATATCATTTTGATCATGAATGGCTATATATAGTATTCTTTAAAACAGGACCTATTGTAAGGCTTTGCACTGAGCACTGGGTTGCTGTAAGTTACTGTAAGCTCATGGAATACGATATGGCAAAGAAATAGTTGGAGCAGTTGTCTGGGTGTGTATATTTTTATACTAATCACCTACTGGGTTTTGCAGATGTTTGTATTATTCCCAGATTATATTTTCCCTACCTTCTTAAGAAATACATTCAGAGGTATCCTAAGAAAACATATCATATCCTAAGAAGACTTATCATTTACTAATGGCAGTATACCTTTATACTATAAAGGTATTGTATATATAATATACCTTTGTAATATGAAGATACTGGTGACAGTTTTTTTCAAAATCACTTTTTTTTTTTCTGTATGAAATATTAGTACTCACCAATAATAGCTTTTTGGCATATTAGTGTCATTAGTTAATTGAAGAAATATATTCCAGCAAAAACATTATCCTAGAAACAAAAATTTAAAATAAACACCCAAGTATTAGGTAACTAAGTTGGACAAAATGGCTATTTTTACTTTCCTCTAAAATTGGTAATGAGCTGGACAGAGGTTTGGACCCAAGGAGATCAGCTTACTTAATGGGAAGCTAGAGCTTCTCAGTACATGTGTGTGTATCTTAGGGTATTGTACAAGTCTATTTGAATTTATTACCTGAGCTTTTCACCAGTTCGTGCATCACGGGAAATATCTCAGAATCACACAATGTCAGGGGCTGGAAGGGACCTCGAAAGATCCTTCAGTCCAACCCCCCTGGCAGAGCAGGGTCACCTAGAGCAGGTCTGGCTGAACTGCTTCTGTACTGCCTAATAACATACACACTGACTCTGGTGGAATGCAGTTATGTCAAACTGGAAACAAACAGATTATCTCTCTGTAGAAACTTACTGTAGGCTCGATCATGATTTAGAGTGTCCATTTTACTCTCTTTGCTCTTGATGGATGGCAGTAAGCAAAAAATTCACATTTGAATGAGAATGAGAAGAAATCCCTTCAGAAGTTTGAATACAGCCATGAGAGGAATTCTGACTGTATGTCTGTCTTGAATTTTCGTGTTGCAGCTCTGGCAATATCATTGCCCTTGCAAGTTATCATGAAAATTGTAAGGCTGAAATACAACATACCAACCATAACAGATTTCTTTGGTGGGGTTTTGAACTCCAAAAATATCAACAGATTTAATCCATTCCTGTGAAACGTTCATTTTCATCAAGTAAGCGTTTCCTCAATAAAAAGCTACTAGGAAATATGTCAAACAATTATTCTTTTCCACACGTACCACAGAAGATACTCACATCAGACAGACATGCAGCAGTAGGACTGTCACGTTGCTACATGCTCTGGCTTTGGCCTCCTAACCTCAGAACACATCATCATTTTAGACAGCTACATTAACCCGAGGGTGATTAGAATGTGATAATATTTTAAAATTAATTTCAAGGTAGTTAACTCAATATTGGCAAAAGTGTGGCCACGATGGCACATTGCTCAGGTATTAAATATGTTGCTGTAGTGCAGACGTGGATGGATTAAGCCTGTTTTAAGCCAGACTATTAAACTATGTCCTTAATCTTAGTTTCTTGAGGCTTGTGTTGTGATGAAAGCCTTGGTGTCTCTTGAACATAAGCTTAGGGAAGCCTCAATAGTGATTTTTTTAAAATATGACTATATTTCATATTTTTCCACTGGTGTTCATTAGACAACAAAACCCTTTAGAAGTAACAAGGCTTGAAGAGGAATAGAACATCGTGTGTTATAGTAAGGTGTTCTTTGGAGCCGTCTTCTGGGGTGAAAATGACATGATTCCTCTTAAACTTCTGTCTCAAGATTGAGCAAATTAAAACTTTCAAGATAAATTTTCATGAGTACGTATTTCAAAATGGCTGGTAGAAAAGGATTGAGGTGGACTCCTCTGGGTTGAGGTGCCTGTAATGCTTCTAGCAAAGAGCTGACATCCTGGATGCAGTGATACAAAGTGCTTGGAGCTGGTGCCCAGAGTGCTCAGCCCTCTCGCTAGTGCTCAGTAACATTTTATTTTCAAGTGCAAAAAGCAAAAATAATCTCCCTTGGATTTCTCCTTGCAGGAAGCCATTGGATTATTGTGTTCATTTCCTGTTAGCCGTTAGATAACTGAGTAAATTCTCTTGGTAGATGTTTTCCAAACTGTTATGGTATTACAATTTTGTCACTCTGCCTGAAAAATTCTGGCAGTAGACTCATTTTATTACTGTAGGCTTAGGAGAAATTAAATGAGAGATGTCAGGCTTTCATTGAAACGTGTAAAATATGCATGTGCCTGCTGAATGTAGTGGGTATAAAATGTAACCAAGTCAAGCTGCAGTAGCATGTGTTGATGTTGTTTCAATGGTCCTTACCTACATGCAGGTAGAGCATAAAGTTTATGGTAGGCCAGCTGTTAGACACACTGTTAAACGTAGAGATCAGGATTATACACTTGTAAAACATGACTCATTTGGTTTGATAAATTTCTGCTTTCTTCATGCATTTTTATTTTGGGCACTACTGGTGTTAAAGTTCTGTTTAATATCAGTAAACCCACTGTTCTCCTCTCTGATGCTCTCGTGATTCATTTTATTTCATTATCTGTAAGCGTTTCTAATACTTCTGGGAGATCCTTGGCAAACATTTATCCCTCTCTTGTGGCATTTGAAATGTCAGTGAGGCAGGTCAGGAAGGCACTGCTGCAGAAGGTGGCCAGGGACCGTTCAATGGCCACTGTCAGGATCTCTCACCACCAAGAGCACAAACTGCTGTCCCTACTCGGTAACTGTGCAAAAAGGGTGCAGTAACTTCAGTCAAAGGGGACAACAGAAGAGGAAAGGGAAAGGAAAGGAGGAGGATAAGGAAAGAGGGAGGAAAAGGAAAGAAGAGGTAAGAAAGGAAAGAGAAGAAATCTCTATGTGCATTGTAATCAGAACATACATCTCTGTCTTGAAGAGTTAGTGGTCTAGAATCAGGAAGAGCTTGCTGTTATCTCCTATAGAACAGCAAGGGAGGCAATGAGGGGTGAGTTTTTTCACTCAGCATACAAGTAGCAGTGGTGAGCTCTGACCAATCTGTAGTTCCTCACTTTATCCAGAGCATCTCCTCGTGTAGCATTTGGACAAAGGCAATGGCCTTCCACGCTGAGGCAGTTGAATTGAGTTTTACACACCTTAGGATATACAACATACCGTAGTTATGAGCTGATGGTGTAGAAGACAGAAAGTAGGTGTTGTTAGAAGGTCATTCAGCTGCAAACCCTATATATAATAAGTGATCCTTTACCAGACTGCTGTTTTTTCTGCTGACTGGATAGTCATTTAGATGGTTTTGAGTGTTTTTTCTCCAAGTGGATGAGCAAGAAAATAAATGAAGAATGAAATACAGATGTTCATCTGTATATGGCTCATTAATTAGGTGTATAGCAACAGCTTTCAGTGGGCCTCAGATGTGCAAATAACAATTTAAAATTATGATAGTATTTTAAAACAGTTTCCTGTTCTTTAAACATGACAGTTTTCTAGTTCATTTAATCCAGTAATCAAAAATCTACATTTTAAAAATCATTGCTCTTCTCACTTCCCATGAGCAGAATGCATGCATTTTTTTTCCATTTAAATTATTTAATAAGCTCTAATGCAAATGTAACATTGCTTTTTGATTCTAAATGAACAGATACCTGTATTATCCCAACTTTTAATTAGAAGATACTCTGTGATTTTGACAAGAAAATTTGAGTATGCGTGCCAGCTTGAAGAAAAAGAAGAAAAAAAGATCAAATGGAAAGGTCAGATAATTCTCATGAAGTGCTGAAGGCTGAAACACTGACTAGGTTTAAGCTGCCTGAGCTTGGCCATAAAACCCCCAGCCACACTAGGTGGGTCAAAATGTGCTTTCAAGATTAGACTGCACATTTCTGAGCGTGAGTAGCGGGTTAGTTACGCACCAGGTGCACTTCAGTCCCTCTCCAAAGGCAGAAAGAAGGGAAACAGGAGCCTGCTCTACTGGAATTGCCCAGGGCTGGTGCCTCACCGTAGCACTGACATTGAAAGAATTTAATAATGACACTATCAATAGTATTGATCTTTTCCAGTTGCTGTATTCCCAGTAATAGCACAGTCTTTTGTCATATGTGTTACTTTAGATGAGTCTTTGTATGTGGGTATGCATCTGTTTAATATAGGAAATGCCTGTATTATAGGAATTACTTTATTCCAGCAGATAAACATAGATTTTATGTAAAGTTACCTAATTAATTCATTTTTATCTTTCTAAATAATGAGGGGGAAAGGTTTTAGAGGAGCTTATGGAATTTGCTATCAAAATGCACAATGCGTAGAAATGAACTCTTTCAGCTGTTGCTGTAATTGAAGCTTCAACCATATTAAAAAAAAAACAAACCAAAAACTGTGAAACTGCAACCATATTAAGACCAAAATAATAATAACCCACTTGCAGTAAGAGAGTAAAAAAATAAAAGTCCTATTGTATATATGAAAAAAGGGTTGGTTTTTTTTAAAAACCACAACAGTACCAAAAGTGTCTAAAAACCCAACCACCTAAAACCCCACCCCTGTTAAAAAATCCAGCTGTTTAAAAAGCAACCACATTACGCAGCACAGCACAAAACCTCAAGGGTCTGAAAAAACCCAACCTTCTTAAAAAAAAAAAAAAGATAATGATATTAAAAGCAACTGTCTAATACTCCAACTGCATTAGAAACAATCAAGTTTATTTTTAAAAAGTATTTAAGCCAGCAGTGTAAATGCCAGTCATATTAAACATCCAGAGGTTATGTATCATAGAATCATTAAGGTCGGACAAGACCTTTAAGATCATCTAAATGTATATTAAAAAATTAGGAAAAACCAATTTTACCAAAGCAAAACTGTAAAGTAAAAAACTCTACTGTGTAAACAACCAACCAACCACATCAACACTGACTGCAGTAAACCCAATCCCATTAAAAACCCCTGGCACTGAAAATCACCCCTTTAAAAACCAACCGCAAACCAAGCTAACTGTAACGAAAATCCCAGTTTAAAGCAGTTAGAGCAACCCCAGCCAAACCAAACAGCATCCCTATTAAAGCCAGATGAAAAACTACCATGGAAAAAACTGTGTAAACCCCCCAGCATATTAAAAACCAACCGTGAAAAAAAAGTGTAACAGAACAACTGTAATAAACCAACCCATATTAAAACGAATCACACCAAAAACCAACCCAGTAAAAAACAACCTTGTAAAAAAAAAAACAACAAAATCTAACTGTGTAAAACCCAAATGAATTAAAAAAACCACCTAGCCATATAAAAACCAATCATATAAAAAAAAAATAACATAAAAACATCTGGTTTCCAACCAGCCATGTAAAAACAAACCATATTTTAACCAACGGTGCAAAAGCCAGTAGTGTAAAAACCCAAACATGGAAAAAACCAGTCATCTAAAGCCCAACCAGATAAAAATCCAACAGTATGGAAACTCAGCAGGATAAAAACTAACCAAATTACAAAACCAAGGTATAAAAACTCAGCTGGATTAAACAACCGAAGCATAATAAACCAACTGTACCAAAGCCCAGTTGTATTAAAACCAGCCTTGTAAAACCCAACCTTTTTAAAACCCAGTCTGCAACAAACAGCTGTGTAGAAAACTGAGACTTTTAAAGCCAACTGTGGAAAAAACAAACGAAGAAAATCCAAATGTATAAAAACCTAACGTTACTAAAACCCAACTGTATGAAAGCTGTGTGGAAACCCATGCATCTGAGATAACCAACTGTCCAGAAAACCCAACCAGGTAAGAACACCATCATATAAAAAAGCAGGAAAAAACAAGAGTAGAAAAAAAAAGCCATAATAAAAAAAAAATTCTGACTCACTGTCCAAAATGCCCTCCATATAAAAAAGAAGCTGTAAGACCAGACAGCATGAAAAGTAACTGTATACAAGAGCCAAGGTATAAAAGTGCAGTCATATTTACGAGCCAAAAATCATAAAACAAAATGTTTAAAAGCCCAGCTGTATTAAAACCAACCTTAACAACAGGCCAACTGTAATAAAAAAGTGTAAAAAAAAAAAAAGAACTTTTAGAAAAAACAATTATATAAACCCCCCACCATATTAAAACCACTGTGTAAGAACTGTAGAAAAAAGAATTTTATCATAAATATAAATTTAACAATAAACCACATGAAGTGTATAAAAGCCTATCAACATTTAACCCCGCCATATAAAGAACCAACTGTGTAAGTAGAAATAAATATATATGTAGAAAAAAAACAGAAGCACAACACCCAAACCATATAAAAATCCAAGTGTATAAAACCCCACCTGTGTAAAACAGTATTTAAAAACCATGTAAAAGCCCAACTGCACCTGAGTTGAGGCATGAGAAAACCAACCACATGAAAACCCAACTGTGTAGAAAACACTGGTATTGAATTACCAACCTTATTAAAACCCCTCGAAAGCATAAAAACCCCAGAACAACAACAGCAAAATATTCATTTGTTCTTCTCCTCCCGGTGATTTTACCAGGTCAGAAATTCAATTACAGGTCCATTAATTTGACATTCAGCTCCTGGTTTTCAGTGGGCTTTTAAAGCCCCAGCCCCTCGGATTCCTTACATTCAGTCGGTCCTGTGAAGCCTTGTTCTGTCGTTAGATTATTGTTTAATCAATGACAATCTCGTCTCCTCTCTGCAAAAGGAATGCAAAAGGCTGTGTAGAAAATCGGGTGTATGCATCAATTAATGGATAGCCTAGAATTCAGTTAGTTATGGGACTTGACAGGGTCAAGTATTTGTTTAGAGCATTAACACGTGACTGTGTTTAGGGCAGGCTGGCAAACCAGCTGTGGAGCTGCAGGGGTCGGGAGGCCCTTTTGGGTCAGTGCTGCACTGGATTGACACTGCTTTAGCCCTGGGAAGCAGGCAGGTACCAGAGAGGTCTGAGGAAGGTGTCGTTGATGGACACGTGTGGAGTGGCACACAAATGCTGAACTGGATCTTGGCAGAGAACGGCATCGTCAGGCATGGATCCGTTCGAGTCAGGGCAGAGAAGAAACTGTGGCAGAGCTGTCACGTTACTGATCTCCTTTATCTGTGTGCTCACAACAGAATCTGAATGTAACGCTGCTCTTGTGATGACACTCACTGGCTGAACTAGTGCATGACCTTCATCTGTAGAGACAGTCTAATTCATAACGTTTGAGGAGAGATCCTCATGTGCATATTCAAAAGCTGGGAGTGTCAGTGCAAGTTTCAGATGGGTGCTGTTTCCTGACTTGGGTGTTACCAACAGAAGAGGTCATTAGGTAGCAGAGTTACAAAAGCAACTTTGTCCAATGACCTTCAGTTTCCTCACTGACCGAGGAGGAGGAGGAGGAGGAATCGTTTCCCCTGGAGCTGTGAGTGAGAGCAGGAGCCTTTCCGGAATTATGGTGGGGGTGTTACTAGGGCACTTGGTTGATTAGGAAGAAATACTAGAAGTACAGCTTCTCGAGGTTACAGTTACTGCTTACAAATACCTTTCTGAATGGGTGTGAAATTGCTCTTGTTCAGCCCCACCTGATTCGCAGTAGCAGCCGTGGAAGTGTCGCGGTGCTGGGGTGTGAGGGCTGGGCAGGTCTCTGCCTGACTCCCAGCTTGCAAGCAACATTTTCTTGACTGTCAGTTAGAACGAAGGGGGGTGATGAGGGCAAAGACATCACCTGTAACTTGATCAAATAAGATGCAAGTCAGTCATCACAATGCCGTGTAAGAACCTGACACCAGTTTTCTGAAGTAACTTCTCAGCAGAGCCACACTTCACAAAAGAAGTCACTTTCTAAGACGTAAGCAGGACGTGTCATTCCAGCTGATGTCATCTGCTGTAACATAGCATTTACCTTTGAAAACTCTTGTAGTATCATTGCACTGCAGTGGATCTGGACACCAACCTCAGCTGGCAAAGAGAAGGAAAGGTGTCTTCCCTGGCAAACACTCACCAGGGGGGAAATAAATTCCATAGTGACCTGTCATGCATCTCAGTGATGTCAAAGATAGCATTTTCCTTAGCACACTGTGACAGTAATTTAGGGGCTGGTAGAGAGTATCAGGAATAAAGACAGTCACCTATCCCCACCTTAGCAGCCCTGCTTCCAGAGCGCTGCTGTGCTGGGGAGGAGGCCGAGGGGCAGACTGGGTGTTGTCTGTCGTGCTGGCTTGCATCCTTTCACAACAGTCCTGTTTATCTCCTTGCTGCACAACTGCATTCTGTGAGAGAAGGGCCGAGTGCCTTCCCAGGGCACCAGCCCCTCTGTGTCCTGCATGGCCCAGGGCACCAGCCCCTCTGTGTCCTGCAATCCCAGGGCACCAGCCCCTCTGTGTCCTGCAATCCCAGGGCACCAGCCCCTCTGTGTCCTGCAGGTCCCAGGCAGGCTCTGCTGTGGTTACACGGATATATGAATTGGCCGTGCGTAGAGAGAAGTCACTTTGTCAGAACAATGACTCGATGCTGTGTATTTACTCTCCTTCTATCCTTCCCATACTCCCCTTTCTCAGTTTGCTAATCCCAGTAAGTGCAATTAGTCTTCTTTATGCTATAAACGGCCTCTGTATTTAGATAATTCTCTCTTTTTTCTAATGTGTCACGTAACTGAGGACACCAGGGGCTCAGAGCAGTTCTGGAATGGTTTGGTCTGGCGAGGTTGCAGGGCTTTGATCAAAGGAGACTCTCAGATCCCAAGTGGACACAGCCCTGGTGTGCAGCTCTTCCTCCTTGAGCAGATGGTGCAGGGGATCTCTGGAGCTCGCTTTTTTATTCTGGTTTTGAATCATGTTTTTGTCAGCTTGGGTTCCTCTCAGAGTCTCATGACTTTCACTGTAGATCAAGTGTAGTGTCTAGCTGTAGCTGTGAGACCTTGTGGGAATTTTTTTGCATGTTTTTCGATGAAAGTTGACTTTTCCTCAGAACTGAAACTACAGTTCTGAGAAAAAGCTGCTGTGATCTTTGTATGGAAAAAGCTATCTATGAGAATTTGTTCATTAGTAGAACTTGGAATATTTTTAGTTGGAAGTAGTACTTGGAATATTTTTTTTTCTCAGGGTTTGAACATGGGTAGCCCAAGTTCAGGAGGACTCCTGAGGACTCCTGGCTGTGTGGTAGACATCTCCTTTTTTCACGTACGTAGTTCTTCCCTCCTTCCTCCAGAGTTAGAATCTGTTTGAAGTAATCCCAAATTTTGCACACCAGGATTCTAGTTTCCAGGACAATCCAATCAGTTCTGTATCCTCTGCAAATCCTCCCCCGTTTTCAAAGCCATGCTGCTTCACCTACGGTATGAGAAGGTGCTCTTTCACCATGCCAGCCAAGCAGATGCCCAAAGACCTTGCATGCCTATTCCCATAAGCCTGCATGTTGGTTTCACTCGAGATGACTACTCCCCTTTTCTCCATGCTAGGAACCACTCAGCTGTAGCTGTTTTCCAAGTAAATCTTTCTTCTAAAAGCTTTTTCATGCACTGCAATGGAGTGAGGGTCTGCTTAAGGGTTAAAACTTTGTAATTGCCAAAGGGAAATGAAGGCATTGAGAGGTTTTATTTAGGTTTCTGTTCAGAACAATGTGCATTTCTTGCTATTTTGCACCTGACTGAAGTGTGTATGCATTCCTGATGTACCAGAATGAGAGAGAATTTATTTCTTTTTTTCCTCCTCATCTACTTGTAGTAATGTCATGGGCCTAATAAGTCTTCTCTGCTGCCCTCACCAAGGCAGTAATTGAGACAGATAGAGCTGACGTGTTTGTTCTTCACCTGGAGATGCTAGCAGACCAAGTCAGAAGGAAAGCTGTGCAGCATACACGAGACCACAGGAACAGTCCAGGTTAGCAAACAATACTATCACCACATGTACATCAACATCAACCTTTCTCCTGTGGAAGGCTTAAGATGATTCAAATCTGCCTGTGGCTGATGGCTTACTTTGGATAAAAATGGCAATTATTACAACACAGAATATGAAAGTGTGCTGAAGTAACATTATGCTGTGTGCTTTAAATGTGGTATTCTGAACAAGGTCAGTGCTCTCCGATACGTTCCATTTGTGCTTCGATATAGGAGTTCTGCTCTGCAGAAGGTGTGCTTTATCAAGATAGAAGAAATGTTTGCTTCAAGACAAATTACTCCAGAATTAAATTAAATATGATAAAAACTCAATTTACCACGATAGAATTTGTCAGTGACTCAGCGATGAGGGCAGCAGCTGCAGGAAGGTAGGAGATGAGCTTTCAGGGAGTGCTGGGTGGATGGATGAGTCGGTGAGGGGAATGGCTTCGGGCACTGAAGCTGCAAGAAGGGGCAGTGCTTCACCCAGCTGATGCTAACAGGGGAGTGCTGCAGGGAGGATTCCAAAGTTCATTCAATACAGACTGGCCATGTTCATCTAGAGCATGGTGCCTGTCTGGAATATAAAATATCAACGCTGTATTGCTGGGGAAATGGAGAAAACCACTTCTGGGTAATTCACTGCGAATTGTGGGATCTCATTTTCCATTTGCTTTATGCAAAAGCCTATGTGGTGATTGCTGCTTCATCTGAAGTCGAGGAGGTCCCCAGTATTCCCAGTACAATGCCACGGCTATACGTGATTCCTTTAATAATGAAGTGATAATAAAATGTAAGACTTCATCATACTCTAGAACAGTATAGCTTTTGGATTTGTAAATATTTCTTTAAAGAATATCAAGGAAACACCATCAAGTGTCACATATAATGAGCCACGTGCATAAAGCTAACTAAACTGAGGAGAGAGGAGAACAGCTTTTGCTGGAGTGCTATTCTGATCCTTTCCAAAGCAGAGGATTCCTTTCAAGACCAGGCCTGTGACTGCCCCTACAACAGCAGTCTGCACAAAACCACACTCTCAGATAATTCAGCTGGTGAGTACAATCTGTCATCTCCTGGCTGGCTGTTAGAGGAGAAGGCAGAGTGCTTATTTCAGCTCCCGCTTGGGCAGATTTGATAACCGAATGCATATCTCCAGTGGCGTGTTCACGGTCTGTGTTGGGGTAAAATAAGCCTTTTGGAAAGCTTGAATGGCATTTTCCTGGGTACAAGTATTCACTGAGATACCTGAAGACATTCTAAAAGAGGGGGGATGTAATGATGCTCAGAAATAAGTTGATAGTAGTGAATATGGAGCTGTCCTATCTGGCCACTGATTCGGTGCCAGCCTGAGTCAGCGCTGACTAGGATTTTTCAGAGTACTGACACCTCTTTGGTAGACTTTGTAAGTAAGGGAAGTGATCCGGTTTCAGTGGGCAAGTGGCCATCTCAGACATGATCAGCTGGAAGGAGTAACTGCTAGTCTGATGGCAATGGCACTGCACAGGGCAAAAAAAAAGAGCGGATACGGAGACAAGTGTTCTTTCAGCTGAGATGATGTCAGGAACAGGCTGTGCTTCAGGTATGCTGAGACCAGTCTCAGGATGAATAGTTTGCAGAGTTGTTCCCATGGGCTGTAAATTGGCTCGGCAAGCCAGATTAGATGTGTTACATGAGAGGAAGGGGGACAGTGGGCAGCAAACAGCCTCACGTGACATAGGCTGATGATGGCTGAGGTGGGTACTTCTCCTTGGGAGCAGGCAGAGATAGGATGTGGAACTCAGCCTTAGTCTGCTGCCAGGTGTTTGTCTCTCCCTTTGGGAATAAGATGAACAAAGGCTAGTCATTGGTGGATAAGCACTCCTGGGAGCTATTTGAATCTGATAGCTAAGAAGGAAGAGCTGATGTTGAATAGAAATTTACAATATTTGGACTGTTTTCTGGCTTGTAATAAAAAAGACGAAATCAGTTTTACATTGGATTAGAACAAGTTATAAAAGGTTTTATTATTCTCTAGATAGTAATGTTACAATTCTATGGAGAATGTCTGTAAATGTTTCTTCTCTACTCTTCTTTTTAATCATCCCCTAGTCCAAGTAGTGATCTTGTGCTTTGGAGGTGGGAATGATGGGGGGTGCTGCACAGCTGGGCCAGAAGCTTTCTGTACTCCAGGAGTCATTCCATGCAGTCTCCAGAATGGTAGTGCTGATGGCACTAGGAGCCTTACTGAGGGCAGCAAGAACGGAAGCCTACGCATAATCCCACCAAAGCCTTTCAGGGATTAGCACTTGTCACCCCTTAAAAATGAGTGTAGCTTTTTGTGCTGTGGGGCTTTGGCCAGCAGCCCTCACAGCAGTGGTGCTGAGCATCACCGCTCGCTCTGCCTCTGCGGCACTCTTTGTCTTGTCGGGTTCGATCCGTGCCAGGCTTCCCCCCCCAGGGGCACTGGAGCAGCTTTTAAAGCCCACCTCGCTCTTTTGGGAATCTCCTAATTGCACACACCATCCTTCTGAAAAATGACATCTATTTACAGGTGGTCTGCAGAATGCTCACAAAGCAGATGGTGCAAAACAAGCGTTAGACAATGTTTTAGACGGCCACGACTGCCAGTGGAACGTGCCCGAAACTAGACCGTGCAAAAGTTCCTTTCCTCGCTTTGCTGGGGCTACTCCAACCCCCTTGATGTGCAAATGTACCTGGTAGATAATTGTCTACTAACTGTCAGGAGCCAGTCTTTATTTGCTGGCTTTTTACACAGTAAATTTATCTTTTTACTCAGTGTGTAACTCATATTTTCTTGCAGAAGTGGCAAATTTTGAGAAAAGGGGAAGAAGAATCTTAGTTTCAGCACATTTCCCATGATTGCAATATTGTTCTTACTAATGCTGCCTGTGCAGTTTTCTGACCGTTTGTTTTGGCTGGTTTTAAACTCCTCTTGATCTGATCACATGGATAGCAGACAGACTTTCTGAAGCACAGAAGAGACTCAGTTTTTGTCTAGCACTGCGGCTGCGGTCTTACATAATACTAACTGTTGGTCTGTTAGGATTCCCTGTGAAGTTCTAACTTCATTTTGCTTCTGAATTACCAAGGGTGGTCCTGGAAAAAGACTCTAATTTATATAAAAAGAGTATCATTTTTATTTTCAGCTCTAATACAAAATTAATTTCATTCCACTTCATTTATTCATATAATTGTCTTTGACGTATAAACTCGTTTTTAATTATAAAGGAAAAAATATCTAGTAAAAACACACATGGCAATTAATCTTCTGCCATCATATGGCTGTTTGTCAAAATTTTCATTAACTTAATCAATATTTGATGATGCAAAATGATTTTTCTCTAGTTGGTTGGTTTTTCAGCCTTGTGATTTTACAGAAATGTCTATAGTATGTTTGCAAGACTAATTTCTTGGCAGAGGAAATTCATTTATTTATCACATTAGTGAGTAAGTGGAGCCTTTTCCTTGAGGAAAAGAGTCAAGGGGAAGATTAGTACATCTCCCTCATGTGAGAAAGGAGGGGAAATGTAAAAAATCAGTTGTGGTGATGCTAGGAAACGTTTAAATAGGTTTTAAAACATACAGCTTGGATCTGCTTTCAAGAACATGGAAACTGAAAAACTTCTTCCTCTTACTCTATAGTTAGAATGGGGTAGGAAGGGGGAAGTCATGTCCCTTTTCTGGGGGCCTGGCACTGGATGTGTCATTATAATAAGACTCCTTGTGGCCTTTCCTGGATAAGCCTGGGCCACCCGTGTTAGAAGAGAGGGCAGACAGCTCTGTACGTTTTAGTGGTGACAGCAAGTGAAATGTCAGACAGATCTGGCTATGCTCTGGACTGATAGCCACTGCTTCCTGCTCTCGTTTGTGGTCTCCCCAGGTGACTGAGTGCACGGAGCTCTTACAGCAGCAAGAGTCACCTTGCGTGGAGTCAAGAAGCACTTCAGTGCAAATACTGGCTGCTGCAGAACGTGTGGAAGGCAGATTTTCCCTCTGACAATTAAGAGTCAGGCACTAAAACATGACCCCATAATGTCCTTAGTTGGGTCTGCAAAATATTCAGTGGTTTCTGTGTTACTGCCATTGCAGCCCAGAGGGTTTGCTGGAGTCAGGGCAGGGGTTGCACTAAACACACAGACACGGACTTCGGGCTTAAGCACGTGGAGCCATTTAGGGGTTTAACTGATGCACACACACATGCTAATGCCATGGCACAGGGAATGTTGATGAAAATGAATGTGGAAAAGGGACATAAGATGTTTTCAATAAAAGGGAGGAGGACACAATAGTGTGCATAAAACTGAAGAAAGAATCAATAAGTGTCTGGCAAGATCCTTTGTAGGTAAGTGATGGAACATACTATGAAAATATTTTCTTGCTGCATCTTCTAAAGCATATTTTAATTTTACAGTGTTAAAGAAAAGATATTCAGCTTATTTATATAGGGGACAGTGTAGTCCACATAAAAAAGGATGGTGAATGAGAATTCTTTCAGAAAAACAGAAGCCATGCAAACTCGCAGTGGATCTCTCACATAGATCTTTTAGATTTTTGGTTAAAAAAAACTGTGAAGCAATTCCAACTTTTACATTCTTGCTCTTGTCCTGGTCTGAGTGAGAACAGAACTAGTTGTGGTCAGTGCTGTTCCTTCCCAGCTGCCTTGTTCTCTCGCAGTGCCCCGGCTGCAGCAGCA
>WTSP01024775.1:33973-44987 GCA_025331215.1 Actenoides lindsayi | reverse complement strand
GGTTGGCCGGGGCTCTGAGCACCCTGCTCTAGTTGCAGATGTCCCTGCTGCCTGCAGGGGGTTTGCACTAGATGAGCTTGAAAGGTCCCTTTCCACCCAAACCAGTCTGTGATTCTATTCTTTGGTTCTATGATGCCACACCACAGGACAGCTGCATTCCCCAACAGATGGTTAGCTGTCCCCAGGTGAGCCCTCCCTTGCCCTGGCCCACGTGTGAGCCCCAGGGACGTGGGCATTGCTGGCTGCTTGGCCCTTTGGCACAGCCAGCCTGAGCTGCTGCCTGTTCGGCATTTCCTGGGCAGCACAGAGGGCTGGCACTGCACTTCTTGCACACAGGGATGTGTGTGGCAGAGGACACCGCTGGCCTCCCTGGCCATTGCACCCACCACTTCCTCATGGCCCCAAGCAGTGTTTTACCCATCACTAACAGCAGGCAACATTAAATCTGTCCAGGCTCTTTATAGACCTGGTGGTTACCACACTGACAATATCTCACAGCAAGAGAAATTCCCAGGCAAACACATCTATTGATTTTTTTTTTTTTCTAACTCCCTTTCAATGGATCTGCCAACAAATGGGTTGTTATTGTTATTCCACCAGGTAATAAATGGGCAGCCTGTGCCAGTGGATGCCTGTTGGCCATAAATCCACGCTGTCTTGCCCGTGGTGGCACTAGGTCTGTCTAGCTGGAGGGTGGTTTGAAGGGGAGGTGGACCAGGATTGCCTTGTCCTTGCATGGAATGCCAAACCCAGGTCCTAAACCAAGCCAAGCTGAGTGGCTTGTTGATGTCAGCGGGGTAACCTGCCGAGCCTGGAGGAATCCCTACCTGGGTCTGTTCCTCACGTTCCCTCCACAGCTTCAACTGGAGAGGCTTCTCCTCTCCTTGTTCCAAGAATTTCTGCTGTTGAAGAGCTACCACATCTTAGCCCTGATGTGGCTGCATTCTTGTGGTATGTGGAGTGATTCCCAGTTTTGGAATGACTTGAGATCTTTTGGAAGAGGTGCTGTATAAAAGGCTGGACCACTAGCAAACCCATCATCTCCTGGGAGCTCTCAAGAGTAAATCTCCAATACAAAAGAATTCGGTATTATGCTTTTGTTATTGAGAGAGTACTGGTGTTCTTGTGCTTCCCTCCTGTCCAAGCACTAGGAGGTGCTGCTGGTAACGCTGGAAGTGTTTCCCCACACCTACAACTTCTGCATCCCAAGCGGGGACCCCTGCATGTTGTGCGCAGTCACCTTGTGCCGTGGGGTTATTTAAATCCTAGGGGAGCCCGCAGACAGAGCCAGGCACCCCAGCAGGCAAGCGGTACCTCTGCTCTCCCTGAGCTGCTCATCCTCCCTTCCTTACACAAGGCTCACCGCTTGGCAAAAGGCTGTTATTTTCTTTGGTTTGTTGTGGTGGTTTTTTATTATTATTTTTTTAAATGTATATTTCAGGCAAACAAACAAATTAATAACTCTCACACATCGTCGTGACGCCTCTAACCACATCCGCAGCACTCTGCGGCCAAACAGATGTTGCCAGGATCCAACCGAGCTGCCAGCAGTGTTAGCAAAAGCCTGTTCAGATGTGAGACCTGATAAGGAATCCCCCTCTCCTCACTGCTGCTGCTCTGCAGCCTCTCAGCCAAGCCTCATCCTCCTGCCAGAACGAGACCTTTGGAGCACCCTAGCAGCGGTCACCTGCAAAGCCTTTCCCTGGGAGTGAAGCAGGAGCTCTGCAAGAGTGATCTGAGTGCTCTGGGAGGTTATCCGGTTCCGCGTGGGTTCATGCAATGTGGACCTGAACGCTAAAGCTGGGTTTAGTTACTCTGGACTGGGCCCAGCTTGCAGTGCAGGCAACAGGAGTGTTTCTGTTGGCTTCACTGGCAGCTGGAGATGGCATTGCAATGACACGTTGTCGAGGCTGGTTCTGATTCTACCCAACAGCAAAAACTTCCCTTGATTTCATCAGAAGTAGGGTTGAGCTGCCCATATTTTGTTCCAGAAGAAGCCAGTCAGATGAGCCTTAGCACTGATGAACGCTGTACAGCAAGTAGTTAATAAAAGCCAGACCAAGCCTCCAGTAATACGCAGGGTTTCTCCAGTTCATTGTTGAACTTGCCATGGGGAGATTGGGCTGATCCCCAATCCCACTGAGCAGATAATCAAAATTCATCTCAGAGGAGGAGAGAGGGAGACAGAGGGACCTTGATCCCTTCTCCCTGAGCTACAGTTGCAATGGCAGGTCCAGGATTCAAGGAGTGTGGTTTTGAGGGGGAAATACCTCCTGAATCTGAATAACAGCTCTGTGAGATGCCATGAGTGGTGGGTGATGTGGGTGGGAAGAAGAGGAAGCACAACCTCCGTCAAGGAAACTGCCAGCTTTCTAGGGATGAGGCACCTGCAGCTGATGCTTTCCAGTCCCTGAGCAAGCAGATGAAGAGCAACAGTTCCTCCTCATTGCCTCTCCCCAGCTCTGCAGGAGCTGGCTCACAACCAGGGTGTCCAACTGGCACTCTCAGATAGGTTTTAATAGCAGAAACGGGGTGATGATTTTGTTAGCACTATACTTAAGCCCCAAAAGTTTGTTCCACAAAGCTACCAGAAGTTGCTCTCCAGTGCTGATTACTTCCAAGTGCTCGTCTAGATGAGAGCTGGCAATTTGGCAGTGAAACCCATCTCCCTCTGCTGAGCCACATCCTATTTCATCTTCCTCCTTTGCCGTTTTACCCAGGGTCCTTTCGGTACAAGGGAGCACCGTGGATGAAGCGGTGTGGTCGGCTGCAGTAACCCCCTTGCATCCCCAGGAAGCCAGTCTGCAAAGCAATCCTTTTCCCAAAATGACTGGCCCTTCAAGTCTTACCAAGGGGATTAAATGCAGGAAGCCATCTCCACCTTACCTACCAAATCTGCTCTGCTGACAAGGCCACAATGTGTCACCGGGCTCTGCGGGGAACATTCTGTGGCCGAGCGCGTGGCTGCTGTGGAAGACAAGCTGCACTGCTCACACGGCTTTCTACCTTCATTGGCACACCTCTGTGCTTTCCCCTGTGCAGCTCCATTTGATGACTGCTTCTCCTGAAATTGCCTTTGCTCCATCTGGGTTTCCTTAGGCCATAGCCTGTATTAAGGACGCATCCAGATGTTTGATACTAGAGGTCTATAATTCTTAGCTATAAAGCCAATAATTCAGGGAGGAAGGTTTGATATCCTATTGCCAATCATGAGATAAGTGATTCCACTTTCTCTTCAACTCTGTGTTCATGTCCTTCCTTAAAGCACTGCTCCAAAACTTCCTTCCCCATGGAGGATCTCTGAAATCACTGCTTCAGCTCTGTTGAAGAACCTTTGCAGCCCAGAGGTGTCATTGTCATCTCCTTTCTCTTCTACATATAGCTTAGTAGCAGTGTTAAAAAAAAAAAAAAATGTTACTTTTATCCAGAAGTGAGAAGAGACTCATGGATTGGCCTTGTAGCTTCCCTCTTTCTGAGCCAAACAGTTTATCATGGCTTCTTGGCTTTCACTTATGAGGCTTCAAGTTGCCTGGAGCTGCTCTGCTAGAAAACAGTCTCTCCAAGAACCAGCTCCAAGCCTCATTTTCCACGTCTCTGTACACCAGTATCTCCCTAGATGTTGAGACATCTCCTCACAGCCTTGTTTCAATTCATCTTAGCAACTGCCCTCTTTTTCTTCCACTGAAAGATGGGTTGGTTGAAGTTTGCTTGTTTTCCTCGTGACAGCTTTGATCCTGTGCACAGAACTGTTCCCTGACAGCCAGACAGCAGGGAAGGTCTGTCCCTAGGCTGGAGAACTTTGGGAGTTATGAATGAATGCTCTGTTTGCTTGTATTTCCAATTGACTAGTGCCTTGCCAGATCAGCTGCATGTCACTGTGAGCCAAGGGTATGGAGACAATCCTCCTTCCTCTACATGGCAACAGCCTTCCAGCTCGTGGTGGGAGTGTCATTTGGATAGGATGGAGAAAGGCTTTTCTTCTGCAGGTCTATCACCAGGTTATGAAAGTTCCTTCTTGTATCAACCCAAGAGGAGTGTCTATAGATAAAGAGTTTAAAGCGTCCAGGACAGAAGTGGGAGTCCTGTCTCTGTTGCTCAGGGTATCACCTGAGTGTGATACTTCCCTTGTCCTTAGTGAATGTTGGACCAAGGCAGAACAAAGTACCGCTCTCCATGTTCATTGCCTTGTGGTTTAGACCACCAGGAAGTTTCACAATGGATTTCAAAGGCCTGAATATTTCCTGAAAGCAGAGTGTTGACAGTTTGGGTTTGGTAATGCCTCCATCTATTCCCTGTGTGGTGAGTTTGTTCCGGAACCCACTCAGCCCCTCTGCCAAGGGGCTTCATGCCATGATGTAGTCTCTTGGCAGCCTCCTTTGGGTTTGTCTCAGTGCCCTGGATAATGCATCACCCAAAAGAGAGAGCTAAGGACCACAGGGACTAGAGAGGGCTGCTGTAGGGGTGGGGGTGAGGGCACTCAGCTCTTTGACCTGGTCCCTGTGGAGAGGTTTGGCTTTGGCAGGAAAGATACACTTGGGTGGTTTTGTTTCATGTCAAAATGCAGAATGTGAATACGCAAGTCACAAAAAAAGAGAAAGACAACATGGTCACTTCTGTCACTCTAAAAGTGCTTGTCTGGAAATACTCACACTTGCTACCCACCCCCAAGCAGTGACCTTGTCCTGGATTTGGGTTCATTATCCCAAGCAGCTGCTGGCCCAAGCAGTTGGGAGGAGGTGCAGCTGGGAGCAGCCCCAGCTGGGATATTGGGATAGTTGATACCATACCAAGTCCTGCCCCTATATAAGGGGAGGGCTGGGCCAGGGGGAGAGTACCTGTTTTCAACTTGTTAGAGTGCAGCTTCAGTGTGCCTGAAGCAGGGAAAGTGGGGTCTTGGATACAGGTAGAGACTTGCTGGGTTCTATTACTTGCTTTGTCTGTAATTTCATTAGTACTGTTGTTTTCTTCTTTCTTTGTGTTGTTTAATAAAACTGTCCTTATCTCAACCCATGGGGTCTCAGTTTTTATCTTCCTCCCAGTTCTTCCTGTCCCATGGGAGGGGTTGTGGGCTGGGGAGGGAAGTGGTGGGTGAGCAACTGTGTGGTGTTTAGCTGCTGGCAGACCATGACAGACCTGCAAGTCTTTTTTTTCTTCCTTCTCTCCTTGACCTTTCTGGCTTCCTGCTCCCACCTGGCCTGCACCTGCAGTTATCCTGACTGCAGCAAAGTCTGTGTTTAGGAAAATTATTATATTGAGATTTATTTAATGTTGTTTGGTTTCTTCCCTCCCTCAACCAGAAACAACTGAGCTCGGGAACAAGAAGGAGTTAAAATCCATGCCCTTCATCACCTATCTGTCAGGCCTGTTGACAGCACAGATGCTGTCTGATGACCACCTCATCTCAGGCGTGGAGATTCACTGCGAGGAGAAAGGACGTTGCCCATCCACTTGCCATTTGTGCCGGCGCCCTGGCAAGGAGCAGCTCAGCCCTACACCCGTTCTGCTGGAGATCAACCGAGTGGTGCCTCTTTATGCTCTGATCCAGGACAACGATACCAGGGAGGTGAGTGAGCCAGTGACGGACCGGTTCTACCACTATGATCCTGCCTTAGATGCTTCTCAAGGCCTTCCTTAGTCTCTGCATACATGTTGGGTTCCCTGGAGCAGGGCAGTGTTTCCATGTGTGCATTTGGTGGGGAGCGCTTCAGGATGCTGTCAGTGATGGACCTGGGATATCCTGCTGCCCACCACCTACAACCCTCACAGACCTGTTTCTCCTTGTCTGCAGTATAGTGAAGGCAATACCATAAGCAACCAAAACCACAGTTGTTCCTGGTGTCCACCCACAGCAGACACTGGTGAGCAGGGTGTACCCTGTGGAGGGGTCTGAGGAGCCAAGTATCAGATCAGTCTGTCACTCCTGGCTCTGAGATCTCACCCAGAGCTGTGTGATGGTGGCCAGAGCCACACATTGCTCCAGTATGGCTTTGCAAAGCACTGGTATAGAGGGAGAGACTAACCAGCCCCTTGGGACAGTCCCACAGCCACAGGAGGTCACTGTTACTCCAGGAGGGACCAGCCAAGCTGGAGGTCACTCTCCTGGGGGTGGGCTCCTTTGCCTCCTGCAAGCACTTCAGTGTTAATCCTATGGAGGTTGACTGTCCACTTTCTTGTTTTGCTGCTGCCCCCCACTCCACTCTGCAGCCCTTTAACCCCAGTCTCAAGTCCCAGAATGACAGACCTGCTTATTAACGTGGAGCCTGCACTTGATGAAGGTGCTTGGAGTGAGCTGGTGCGTAGCTGCTGTGGGTGGGATGTGGAGGGCTGCAGGTTGGGAAGGAGTCCTTGCACATGGAGGTATGACCACCAGGAATGCTTCATCCCCATCTCAGATCCACAGGAAAAAGAACCCCCATGCTTCTGGCACCCAAGTCCCTTATGGGGACTGTCCTTCCTTGCCTACCTCTTATTCTGTTCGTGCAACCCTTCCTGGTTGTTCCATGCAGCCATGCCGGACTTCCATACCTTGGTTCCTCTCTCTTTCCAGATCTTTTCCCCAAACTCCCTTTCTCCCACTGTTTTCCTACCTTGCATCCTTTTCCCACCCATTTCTGCTCTTCCTGCTGGGAATTCCTGGGTAGACATTGACCTGCTGTTATCCACATGTCCAAGCAGTGCTGGGAGGAGGCATTATGGCTACAGGGAGAGCAGTGGGAAAGTTGGTTTCCTTTGGGCAAGGAAGATGCACTTTCCAACAGTGTTCTGCAAGAAGACAGTTCCCCTTGGAGTACCAGAGGCTGGCCCCATCAGCTGCAGCTGGAGGACAGCCCACAGTGTACTTTCTGCTGAGGCCCTGGGTAAACCATCAAACAAACAAAACCCCAGTGAAGCAAATGAACAAGAGAAGCCCCAGCCATCTTCCAGAGGGCCACATTCAATGCCTCTCTTCTCCTTTTCCTTCCACCTGCTCACCTCAGAGGCAGAGGGGCATCCCTGGGGAGCCATCCCCACCCTTGCCACAGCAGGACACAGGGACTTTTTGCCTTCCCTGCCCCTCCTGGCCATTCCCTCAGCATGAATCCTTTGTGTTTCATCAGCTCCAATGTTTCCCTTTCGTTTTCTTGCTTGCTGTTTGAACATTCATCTGGCCTGCTGTCCTGCTCTCTCCATCCCTTCCTTCTCACCCTTCTCTCCATCAGCCTTTCTCCTACAGGGAATTTATTTCTCTCCTTCTTCCCCTGATGCTCTTGAGCCCCATGGGCAGGGATGAGTCCCAGTGCCTGGGATCTGTAATCCACCACTACCCGAGGGACTCACTGCCACCACCACACAAACCGTGGCTCTCTGGGCTGGGCAAAGCTGCACCCACCTCTGGAGGAGAAGGAGCTGATGGTAGCCATGTCCTGGAGAGGATGCTTTGGTGCAGGTTTAGTGCTGCCTGTGTGAGAACACGCCCCCAGGACTCTCATGGGCATGGACAGGGGCATGGCCTTCCCCCATGAGTGGAGAGGGAGGTGTGACCATGAAAGGGAAAGGGGTCTAGGGGTGGTGGGAAGCTGCCACCACCGCAGGGGCATCACCCTGTCACCAAGACCCATCAGTGTGCCATGGTCAACTTCAAGTGGATCAGAGAGCCACTGGTTAAACCCACTGCCTCTCTCTGCAAACTGGGAGAGGCTCCCAAAGGGCAGGTGCTGTCAGGAGCATCTCATGTACCAGCTGGATGATGAAATGTCCTTTTGCAGCATCAAGTAGGAGGCCTGGGGGGAGTCCCAGGCACTAGCAGAGTATTGTTTGCCAGTGGCATAAACAAGATTTGCAGATGCCTGGGCTGAGCCAAGTCCTGCACCTCCAAGCACAGCATCCACAGCTGAGTGCTCCCCTGCCTGCTTTTCCCCGTTCATGTGGATAACACTCAACTGATACAGCATGTGCTGACCTTACAGGAACTGCAGGCAGACCCCAATTCCCCTGTAGTATTAAAAAATATATAAAAATAAAATTGTAAACAATGAAGATCTTTCTCTTGTGCATATATGTCCACATAGATAGTTCTGTATGTGCATAGAGAGGCAGCAAGGTCTTTAATGAGGTGATACGACCATCTATAACCTTTGCTGACAGTTTTCCCCTATAAGCCTTGCAGCAGGGATGAGGCAAGACACAGGTAAAGACGTTTTGCTCGCTGCAGTTTGCATAGTGGTTTTTAGTAGATTTGTCTTTTCATCTGCCTCGGCACAGTGAGTTACATGCTATTTTTTAAAACTTACAACTTTTACAAATGTTCTGGGTTGCTGATGACCTTGCCAGACTCCTAAGTGCTGGGGTTTAAGTTTCCGTGCTGGGTGTCTGCCTTGGGCTGAATTGCAATTTATCTGTGTCTGCATGTTTGATTTCAGCTAAAACTGACCATTTCCAGGAGGGAGATTAAGTGAAAATATAGTGCTTTGCCCACATGAAGTAAGTTGGAAAACTCTATATTTCCATGTCATTGGGAACTGCTGTTTTCTTGCTTTGAAGCAGGGGCTTGAAATTTAGAAAGGCTTCAGGAGACAGGTTTTGCCTTTTGCTGTCCAGGGAACATTTGTCTGGGGGCATTTGTGCTGTGAGCTTTAAGGAAGCCCTCAGCTCTGTGTGCTCCTCCTCCAACACTGCCATTTCTACCTGCCCTTGCCCCGTGGGATGGGAAACATACCTCTTACTGCCCAGCAGAGCCCTGGAGTCTACCGAGAGGCATGGGCTGAGAGAGCGAGACCCCAGGTCTGCATAGTCTGCAAACTTCCACATCCCATGGCTGGGCTGCAGGAAGGCAAGTGGGGCAGCTAGCCCTGAGAGGCACTAGGAGGAGTGGGGATGACCTTCTTCCCCCATCCCTCCCACTGCAAGCACTGGCCTGGGGAGTGGCACTGAGACCTGGAAGACTCAGTGCACCCAGGAGCACCTTTGATGGGGATGTGCCTGTGCGTGGCCAGAGCCCCAGGGCAGCTGTGGGGAGAGAAGGGGAGGAAAGGGGCAGGTGTATTTGGCAGTGTGGTCCCTCCTGTTTATGGTCTGTTCCTTTCTCCCAAAAAAACCCAAAGCAATCACAAAGCTGCTCCTGCAGAGCAGCTCAGCCAGCTGCAGAAGTGCTTAGAGGGTGGTGTGGTGAGGGGGACTCAGGGAAGGGGGACAGGAGAGCTCAATGTCACTCCTGGTGGGGAAATGGCCTCAAACCCCTGTTGTTTGTATTTAAGGAGACAAATGGCTGTGGAGCCTGGATTTTTAGAAGACCCTCAGGACCTTGATTTAATTCAAAAATTGAGTCATCTCTGTTTCCTTGCAGCCACAGCCTCCTTGCAGCACATGTGACCCAGCCTGTGGTGTGGAGGGGGTCTGGGTCTTGCTGGGGGACACATGCCCAGGCTGCTGGCCCCCTCGGCCTTGGCAGGAGCCCAACACATGGCTGGGACCCTGGCAGGGCTCTTGGTGAGAGCTCCTTCACTGCCTATGTGTGGACCACAGTGAGTGTGTGCCAGCAGTGCTTGTGTGCTGGGGGCTCACAGAACCCCTGCTGTGTCACCAGATGGGACATCAGCTCTTGAGGTTGGAGAAAATTCTCAATTACTTCTTCCCACCCATTGCCTTTGAGCGCCCACTGGCCCCAAGGAGCCATCTCTTGCTGAGCAGAGCGTGGCCACCACTGATCACTTCAGTGTCCCCAGGGTGGCCTTGGCCAGGGAGCTGGGAGTGAGTTCCAGGGGAGCTGCAGGCAGCGAGCATGCCCAGCCTGTGCTCGTGTCCCAGGGGAATGCTCAGCCAGGTCCAGTGACCATCTGAGCTTGGCTGCATGGGCAGCTGAGTTAGCACAGACCAGATGGCAAGCAGGGGCAAATAGAGGGGAAAGTCCCTCCCTCCCTCCCCTCAGCTCACTCTAAGGTTGTGCTGATGACAATGGAGCAAATGTCCTTCCTCCCCTTGGAGCAGGCAGCTGCTCATGCAGATGATGTCAAAGTGGTGGTGGCAGTTGCAGAGGGAGCTGCTCAAACTGGTGTTGCTTTTCCTTCTAGGTCCAGTCAATCTCTACACTCTTGCTGCTCTCTTGCTCCAGTGCCTGTATTTCAGTAGAAGTGCAAAGTGTAGCTGGTTTTGCTGTTTTCTGTTGGTGGTTCTTGGTCAGGTCTCAGTGTCAAGGTTGTGTCACACTTGCTGTTGTAAAGCACAAAGTGATGGAGCTATGCCCTGGCTGTGTACATGAAGCCCTTCTCTGCATTTAACCCAACCCTGAATTACCACACTGGATGGTCTAAAGGGCCCACAATGGGGTGAAATGTGTCCATTGTACCTCCACTGCCACCTGTCTGTGAGGGTGGTGGGGAGCCCACCCTCATCTGTGTTGACTGGGCTCACCATCATGGTTTTCCAGCCCCTGGGCAAGGAGCTGGAGTATCCCAGTGTATCCACTGGTACTGTCACCCCCCTGCTTTGGTGTTGACATTACCTGTGAAGAGCAGAGCAGAAACAAAACAAGCACACCTGAGAAATCTGGTACCTCAGGAGCCTGGTGCTGTTGTCCCAAGACCCTGTGCTTCTGCAGCAGGAGATCATCTTGTCAGGTATCACCTGGGTTCTGCTGCTGGCTTTGGAATCACAACCGTGCGTTGGAGAGGAGACCTTGACATTGTCTGTGTGGCCTTCCCAGTTCAGGCTGCAGGGCAATAAATCTCTAAGTGGAGACCAGAAATGTACCTGGAGGAGATTGGTCCTAGGCTTGAGAAGGACAGGAGAAACATGACCCTGAGGAGGAGGAACAGGGGAATTAAGACAGACATTGAAGAAGTCAACCGTGTCTCAGGGAAGAGTTTGTCCGTACCCCGTCCAGGAGGGCAGATATCTGGGCCCTCTCCATTGCCCTGTATCTCAGGGCTGCTTCTCCTGATGTCTTCTGCCCATCTGGGCCTGGAAGGAGGAGGGTGAGGAACAGGGCTATATGAACTCATTAAATCTCACATGGCTAGAAATCTCCAAATATCACCTC
>WTSP01024775.1:0-33965 GCA_025331215.1 Actenoides lindsayi | reverse complement strand
AGCCGATGGCAGAGCTGCTGGAGGACCACGCTCCTCCCTGCACATACACGGCTTCCCCAGAGCAGCCCCTGACAGCCCGGAGACCCGGCGCCAGGGATTTCTTTTTCCACTGCCAAAGCTGAAAAGCAGCCAGGGCGAAAGGGGACAGCAGTTGTATTGTCGAGGTGAATTCTTTGGTTTGGACGGGGGTGTGAAGTTGCTTGGATTTTTTTTTTTTTTTTTAGTTTTGCTTTGTTTTAATATCTGCTAACTGGCTCTTGTCCTCCTCCTCCTCCTCGCACTCTGGAGCATCCTGCTGCAGCTCCAGCCCACATCCGACTGGTGTTAGCCGGGGAAGAATGGCCGCATTGTAACCGCCCCGCTCACGCTATAATGGGGAGCTTTGTAGCCGAGGTGTGAAAGTGGAGCCGGCTCCCCGGGACGAGGCTCTCGCCGCAGCGCAGAGGCTTTGATTTCCCCTGCTGCCAGGTTTTACTGTCCTCTGCTGCTCCCTCGGATCCCATAAATAACAGAAACCAGGATGCTGCCCACCCTGGGTCCCTTCCAGCACCCTGACCTTTCCGGCAGACTGGCTGATGTGCCTTCCCAGGATGAAGTGCTGGTGATCCTGCTCCCCGGGGCCAGGCAGCCGGAGGCAGGGAGGGTGTGAGCAGCACAGGATGAGATCACCTGCCAACAGCAGTAGGGAAACTTCATCCTCCTTTGCTCTGAACCTGGAGCAGACTTTCAGACGTGAACTGCATGATCCTGGAAAGAGTCTCTGGCCTGAGAAATCCTTAGTTTTCCTCCTGTTTGGTTGTTTTTTGTGGTTTGTATTTTTTTTTTCCACTCTCCTCCCAGAGATGTCTAGACTAAGGAGCAGCATTTATCTTCTGTGAACAGCTCTGAGCATTACTGTGAGGGGATGAAAAGCTTTTCTCCAGCCATCCCATCATTATGGTAGCATCCTGTTCAGGCTGTGAAATCCCTGCTTGAGCTTGCATCCCATAGTCATCTTCCTGCCCTTGATGGCCAGTCAGTGTTGCTATTGCTATCTACAGACTGCTCGGAGCAAGGCAGCATCTGGGAGCTCTGGTCACTGTCCCAGTTGTGTCAGGCACTGATGGGTGACTGGATTTGCTGGTAGGTGGGACAGGGCTGCACCTCGCTGGGCAGCCCTCTGGTGGCATCTGCCTGTGCTTGGGGGAAGGTGGTGGTGGTGGTGTGCAGTCACTGTCTCCATCCTGCAAGCAGGAAGGGACAGAATGTCTCTGGGTGCTTTGTCCATGGACATGGGGCTGAGCCTGTCCACAGGCATGACCCAGCCTGCTTCCACCCTTCTTCCCTTCCTTCTAGAAGAAGAAAAACAAACAAGCAAAGACCGGGGAAGCTAGTGCAAAACCCCCAAATATACCAAACTTCCAGCTTTTAGGTCATCTCTGATATCTCCAGCATATTTCTGTCCAGCCTGCATACTCACTAGTGGTTATTTTTTTTCAGTTGCCTGTACTTCCTTTTGAATTTTTTTCAGAAACCGAGGTGTACACACCAACCACAAAGCAACCTAGACTCAAAGAAACAACTGAGCCAGATTTTCATATCCCTGTTGGCCACAGAGAAGACCAGATGTTCACAGATAAGCACCCAGCACATGCCCTTTCCAGTACCCCATCTGGAAACACCAGCCCCATGGTGCATGCTGAGTCCAGCAAATGCTCATCCAAAAGGTTCCTTCACGTCCTATAATTTACCTCTCCAGGGGATGTCAACAGAAAACCCACAGTCAGAAATAACTTAATGCTTCTCCCTCCATCAGCCAGGTCTAACAGAGGACAAAGGAAATGTTCTTCTATATTGTGTTGCAGAGCATCTAGGCTATAAAATGGGGCCAAATGGCCTCCCCCTGAGCACAAATAACAACAGGAGAAAGATCCATATGCAATCGAGTGTAGGATAAATGTGCTTAGCTGATCATTCGTTTCCCTAATATTTTTTTTATGAATAGGCTTAACTTATGGTAAGATGGGACTTTATGGTCCTGTAAGTCTTGCTTGTGTCAAAACAAATGAACTAGCCATCCTATGGGGGAACTATCAATCCAATATATGTGTGTGGATGGGTGTGGGGAGTCAGACCTATTATACCTTTAAGAGCAAATTAGATGCTGTTCCTATGATTCATAATGCTATATATCTAATGGCATGACTCGTCATCTAGAAAATAAACGTTTCGAGCCAGTTTCTCATCTCATAAATTTCCCCTCTGGCACTGAAGGACATAAACTAAATGGGCTGACTCACAGGGAAACAATACAATTTGGATACTTTTAAATGAAAGATAAAATTGCTTTAGGGCAAAGAGGGGCATTGAGATCTCAGGGAGTGGTTGGCAAGCTCAGGACAGCTCGTCTGGGACCCGTCTGCCATCTCCAGCATGCAGGGCTGCTCATGGGAAGCCCTTGGTGCTTGTAGGGCCTGTTGGGTTTTCCCAGCTCAGTAGCTTGGCATGATCACCATGGTGAAGTATCCGATGTGGAGATGGTTGTGTTGGAGATGGTCATGTTGGAGATGGTATTCTTGTTGTACATGCTGTCTTCTAGCAGGGAAGAGAGCATTTGCTGTGTGTTTGTGAGCATGACAGCAGAGAAGGACAGGAGATGTGGAAGTACCCTCTCCAAGGCAGGAGGAAAACGTGATCTTCAGCCACCACAGACCAGGGAGGTCCCTGTGCATTATTTAGGCTGCAGCTGCCCAAGGGACAGGTCTCAGCACCTTTGCTGCATCCTTAGTCCGTTGCTCTTGGTCTTCCTGTGCCATTGGGCTCCTGGTTTGGGTGGGTGACAGCTGCCATTCCCCTGAGTTTGTGCGAGCAGTTCCATACCTCCCAGGCTACGCTGTCAGAAGGAGAAGAGAGGTTTTCATGTGATTGCCACTGTTGGAGGTGCACATGCTGTCAGCGTGCCGTTGGGGCTGGGCTGGTTACAACTATTGCCCTTACAGGGGAGAGTAATTCCAGCTGCTGATCTCTGGCAGGGCCTGAGAGCAGCCTCTGCCACTGCTGGAGTGGGCTAGGGGCAGTGAGGGAAGGAAGGCTGGGCTGTGTGTGAACTATGGCAGAAGCCATACCTGGCTTCAGGGCTGGGAGGACCAGAGCACTCAAATCTCCCGGAGACCCTCTGTTCATCCTGAGGTTTCTTCTCTGTTTCTCTGCCTGTCCCCACAGAGCGGGCTGACATCCCCATGGAGGGTGTAGAGCCTCCTAAAGAAATTGTGAGCATCTTTGTGCAGGGAGCTTCACCCTTTCTTTCTGCACAAGCTTACCCGTTTCCCCCCATCAGTTCGCTCTTGCCGCTTCCCCGCCCTTTGTCACACGCTCCCTGGCACCGAGGGGAAAACCCTGGAAACGGCTGGCTCAAAATCCCTCTGGAAAGTTAGGGAAGGCGAGTCCTGGCTGCACGGCCACCCCAGCCTGGCCCTGACATCAGCTGCCTGCTGGAAAGGGAAGGGAGGCAGCAGCCGGCACCGGGAGCGAGTCGCGCTCCAAGTAACCCGGTTAGTGCGTGTAGGTGCGCTCGCCTTAATGAGTGCAATTGAAGGATGCATCGATTAGCTAACCTCGTTTGTGTGAAGGTTGACACAAGGCAGATGCTGGCCGGGTACCTGCAGGATCTAATTAAAACGCACATGAGGCTGGGCAGGCAGAGCGGAGGGGGTGGCTCATCCAGCGTTGCACTGACCGGAGGAAAAAAGAAAACAGGGAAGGACTTTGGCTGTTGGATTCGACTAAAGGGCACGGATGGGGTGGGTGGGATTTCTTCTCTAGGTTGGGGATGTGCAGGGAAGAGCTTTTTTAGGGGCTTGGGAGGGAGCCTGCAGAGCGGTTGGGGTCGGGGTGACAGTGCAGCTCTTCCAGGGATCACCCAACAACGTCTTTACCCACATGTACCCACAACATATGTATTTGACCAGCTTCTCGGGGAGAGCACACACTCCCCACCCACCTCTGTGCATCCTTTTCTGTTTCTGTGCTGCCCAGATCTGCCGCTTTCTGCAGAAGTGTATCTGTGCCCATTCATCCGTGTGTCAGATAAACCCCTCTCTGTCTTCCCTGCTCTCCAATTACTTTGCAATGCCCTTTCCAGCCCAGCGCTTCAATTACATTCTAAAGAACAAAGTAAAAGAACGTCACGTTTTCTCTCTTTCACATATTTTTCCTTTTTTTTTTTTTTTAATTTTATTTTTCCTTCTGGAACAGTCCCCTTTTGTAAATGCCTGGAAGCGGAAAACATTTTATCCGCGAGAGCCTCGTGGCGCCTCGGTAAAGGTGCTCGGGCTGTTGGGGGAGAGCAGCAAAACCCTGGACAATGGGAGCCCTGACGTCAGGCTCTATTTATACCTCCTCTTTTCAGAAACCTCCCCGGGAAGGCGCTTTTCCTAGAGTTCTCTGCTCGATGCCGCCGGAGCCGTCCCTGTCCCCCTCAAAGGGCAGGGGTTTATCTTTAAGGCGTAACCTGGCAGCGCGGGCGGTATCGCCGGGGCCAGGCATCCGCAGGCGGCTTTGAATGGGCGGGATAGCGCTGCCGGCAGCTGGGCTGCCGACGGGGATGAAGGCCCGGGAAGGTTTTTCGACCCCAAAACGCGCCTTGGAAAAGGTCAAAAGCGTGACAAAGAGGTTTGTTTTAGTGGAGGAAGCTTTGGTGGTGTGATTATTGTAGCAGGGTGGTTGCGGCTTCGCGGGGTCAGGTTGAACGTTGACCGCCGTCTTCCGAGCTGGAGGTTTAATTTGGCACGACAGGCAAAGGGTAAACCCCAGTAAATCCATGCAGGATTTACACCGCTGAACTACAGCGTGGTATGGAGCAAGGGATGCCCCATCCTGCAGTGAGGGGACTGACGCAGGGTGCCCTGAGGGATGAACACAGGGAAGACACCACAGGCTTAGATCTGGAGGGTTTTGGGAACTCAGTCAAATTCCCTCAGACCCCAGCAGATGAACAACTTTTATTCTGGGGATCCATCAGCATCATGATTCTGAGTGACCTGCTTGAGTTCTGTCCTGCTCTGGCAGGGGGGTTGGACTTGATGATCTTCAGAGGTCCCTTCCAACTCCTAACGTTCTGTAATTCAGAGTGGTTGGGAGGCCTCCTGGTCAGGCTGTGGACAGCCTGCAGGAAGGAGACTGCCTGGCTGGGGAACATCCTGAAAATATTCTACAGGATTTTTCTTCCAGATACTGCCTTTTCACTTGTGAGTATTCCTTATGCAGGTGAACAAAGCAGCAATTTTCTTGCAAGAGGGCAGCTTGTATGGTTAACAACCCTCTGAGAAGGATGAAGGTGGTCTGTGTTGTTGGGGATGCAGGAATTACTTTATTCTTAAAGGGGGACAGAAGCAGCTACGAGCTGGGCACGTGGAAGGGTTTCATCGTGCACAGCAGAAACGTAAACATCCCGAGTACGATGACTGGTGTCACAAATGGGGTTATGATACCATTTTGTTTTCTGAGGCAGCTCAGTCCCGTCCCAGGAGATCCCCTCCCTAGGATCGTGCTGACACTCCCCATCCCCACACCAGAAGCAGCACCCGGGGATGAACCAGTACCACTCGATCCGTGGGAGCTAAAGCACAGGGAGGTGAAGGGACTTGCCCAGGGCCATGCGGAGAGTCCGTGGCAGAGCTGGGGAGGCCCCCCCCATATTTACCAGTCCCAGGGCTCTGAGCACACGCACCCCTGGTGCTCAGCACCGCGCGGCCAAGCTGCTGGCCCCGTTTCGCCGAGTCTTAAGCACACGTGTTCACGCTTTTTGTTCTCACGTCAGGCTTTCAAGGGAGCCCTGATGAGCTCATACTGGTGCTCGGGGAAAGGCGATGTTATCGAAGACTGGTGCAGGTGTGACCTCAACGCCTTCGATGAGAACGGACTCCCGAACTGCAGCCCTCTCCCTCCGCCTGTGTACGTATGGGTGAGAGCCTCTCCCGTGGGTCTCGGCCCCCTTGGCACCAGCCCCTCTCCTGCAGGATCAGCCCATCCATGGGCACCTCCTTCCCCTCACCTCCGAGCCCTGGGGCTGCAGTCCAGCACTCCTCACTGTGTGACTGATGCCTTTAGGATATCCTGGCTCCAGCTGTGGCCCTGGAAGGTTTCCGTATAGATTTTCATCACCTGATTAGCAGGACTTGTAGAATGGGATTTCAAATGCTGAAAGAAATGGAATTACGGTGCAATTCATTGTGGCTTGTCAGAGCAAGAGCAAATCAGGAGCAAACTGATGGGGAATTAGCTGGGAAAGCAGGAAGACTGGCTCCAGCGAGCCACAAGGAGCAGAACACCTTCCTCATGAGCCAATATCCTCGGAGGGGATTCAGTTCCCATCCCGAGTTCAACAAACACACTCATATGTTTGGAGCTGGACTCGCCATAGCCCTGTACTTCATGTTGTCATTTACCCCGGTGCAAAGAGAGCAGCCAGGACACTAGCTGTGCTAGCACAGCACAAAGCTGCTCTGCCTTTACCCCTACTCACATGGTCCCTGATCCCAGCAGGAGCTCCTGCCCAGCTCCCCTGCTTTGGCTGTTGGTCCCACCTGACAGCCTTGCTTGTGCAGATGGGTAAATTCACAGCCACACCTGCCCCTTTTCTCCCTCCTTTGCCTTTGCTCACTGGTGATGCAAACCACACCCTCTCCTCCTGTAGACTCAACCCCACTGGGCTGCATGAATGTTAAGCTGGATCCTCCCTTTCTCTTTTGTTTCTGGGCAGCTTGTCCTTGGTTCCCTATGGGGCTGCTGAAGTTCAGCAGTTCTCCCAGGAGATGAAGCCTCCTTTAAATGGGCTGTTTGGGGTTGCCTGGTTGTGGTTGCATGCTCTAAGCTTTTCCAGGAGGTAAGGGCACACATCACAGTAGGTCGGACCCAACTGACCTTCAGCTGGAAGTTCTTCCACGCTCCCCTGCCTGCTGTCCACTTGTGCCCTTGTCCTTGTGGGTCTGCGTGCACATCCCTGTGTGTGAGTGGGAGCCCTGCCTGGGGTTGTGCTGCCTGTAGAGGTGGATTTCTCCTCAGAAAGGGAGCTGATGTCTTACTTATATTTTTTTCCCTGTCTCCTGCCCAGCCTGCGACTCTCTCCCAACGTGGAGCCCTCCAGCACCGTGGTCTCTCTGGAGTGGCTGGATGTGCAGCCTGCCATCGGGACGAAGGTGTCTGACTATGTCCTGCAGCACAAGAAGGTGGATGAATACACCGACACGGATCTCTACACAGGTGGGTGCAGCTTCTGAGGAAAAGCTCTTCTTGGTGCAGAGGGTGCACGGTGCTGCATCCTGTGCCCTGCCTGGCTGGGAGCTGCTGCTTCTGTAGAGAATAGTGCGTGGAGCTGAGGTGTTATATGAGATATCAAAATGGCTTCATTCAGGCTTCTGCAGACATGGGTATTTGAGAGGAAGGGGCAATACAAAACTGCAGTGTTGCTGAAGGAAATGATTTGCTCCTTTTTGGGTAGGAGAGCTCTGAGTAGGAGTTTCTCATTGTTTGATTAGATCAGTCTGAAATGCTACAGGATGGTGGGTGTGGGAGGAAGGTCAGCCCTCAACAATTCAAGGGCTTTACTGATCCTTCCAGCAAGTACTGCATTGCATGCCAACCTTTGAAAGGGCATTTTCGGTTGCTTTGCACACCTACCGAAGTAACTCGAAGCCTGCTGTATTTAGGGACATCCTTTAAGCAGCACAAAACTTCTCTGGGGGAACCTGAAACTTCCCTGTGCTGGTTTGGTTCCCAGCTCAGGCTCGGATTGAGCGCTCTGTGCTTTGCAAAGGCTTTATCAGCAATTCAAGCCATGCTCCAGCAGCTGCTGGGCAAGGTGGAGGAGGCTGAAGAATGGGGTTTGATTTGGGTGAATCAATGATGTATTTCAGAACATAGTGCTTGAGACTTTGAGTGATGGTTCTGCTGCATGGAAAGCCAGGCGAAATCTCCTACTGCTTTTTGTTCGGGGATTTTGGGCGCAGTTTGTTAAAGAAGCTCATGTGACGTGTCGGGGACAGTCAGCATTGTTGACCAAAGCAGAGACTGACCTTTGTGTGATGGCTTCTTCCCCCATGCGATGGCAGTACTTAACTCCAGCCCCCCCCCTAGATAAGGGAATATAGGAAGGAGGTTTCCACCTGTCATTGGAGCCAAGTTCTGCAACAACTACTGCTTTGAGCGATTAAAAACCTCTGTAGTTTTAAGGTGGAGCCTGGTCAGCTGATGTGAGATGTGGATGGCTGGGCTGCCTGCCAGCACAAGGAACCAGACTGAAGGTGGGGACAGGGCTGGCGTTGGAGGGGGGAGCCTTGCTGCACTCTTGCAGGAGCTTCCCAGACATCCTGGCAGGACGTTTGTCTGTGTTTCCCTGTCAGGAAGGCAATCTCAGGAAGATCATTCAGAGCAGGATCAGAAGATGTGCACAGACACTCCTTAGGTCTTGGTCAGAAGCTTTCTCAGCTTGTGGTGGTGGCGGCGGCTTTTTAATACTCACTAATTTTGTAAGACCCTCTGAGCCAAGCCCTGTGCTGTTGTGAGCTGCCACAGAGCAAACTGCTCCAGCTCAGAGCCACAGGGAAGTTTTCACCCTCTCTGTTCATCTCAGGCCCATCTATTCTGCTTCTGCAGCCTTTCTTACTGCCATGTCTAAAATTTTGTGCTACAAGAGCTACAAAATTCTGTGCTACAAAAGTTAGTGCTACAAAAGTCCAACTGTTCCTGCTGGAGAGAGCCAGAGCCCCACATGCTGGGGGATCCCAGCTGCTTGTGGAAGCCCCTGCAAGAAGGAGCTCTGGTTCCTGGCTCGTACACCAGTCCTGTCCTGAACCTTGCCAGCATCCACCTCTAGAGCTGCCCGATGTGGCCTTAGCCCCTGGGTTATGTTTGTGGTTTCCCGACATGGAAGAAAGCTTGTTCTTTATCTTGGAGGGGCACCTTCCACTAAAAGAGAAAGAAAACAAGCCACCAAAGGAGGGGCTCTGTTTTGGATGGGGATTCCAGATTGCTCACACATCGGTCAGGTGAGGCCAGACTGGGGAAATGTGGGCTTTCTCCTTTGAAGTGGCTGGATCTTTGCCTGGCAGCCAGAATAGGAAATACAGATTATTATTATTATTTTCCTTTTACGACTGCCATGTGTTTGACAGGCGACTGAATTCGTTGTGGGGAGCTGCCCTCCCCTCTCCCTGCTCTGGGGGACTGTTCGGGACAGAATGACCTCATTAACAATTAAAGAGAAAAGCCAATCCTAAATCTCTCTTTTTTTTCCAGGTTGTTTATAACCAAACAACATTCCTGCCTTCATTCCTCTCTTACCCTACAGGCCCCTAATGCCAGATGACTTGATTCTTGCAAATACCTTGTATAGTTTTTCAGAGATGCTGAATTCTACAGCTCTCAAAGGCTTCACTTGGTAACGTGCTTCACCCAGCCAAAAATCCTACCATGAGTACCCCCTTGCCACCATCAGCCACCTGTCAGGTTGCACCGCATCTGAGCAGCAGCCACAAAAACAAATAAGTCAACCCCAGGAAGGGGAAGCTTTGGGAGGGGGGTGTAGGACATGAAACGTGGATGGCTCTTGGTGGATGGTGGCAGATCGTCCTTCCCCGTCGGTCTCCTGGCTGTTGGCAGGTGGGAACAGGTTGACTCCCATTGCTGGGAGGTGCACTATGGATTTTTGCAGAGGATGGCAGTGCTGGGCTGAGGTGATCCTGCACGGTTTGAGAGCTCTGGAGGCTGCTGCCATTTATCCCGTGGATCTCTTCAGTTTAAACATGTGGGTTATTTGTGCTTGTATGGGGTTTTGTTTCTTTTATTGCAGTTGTAACTATTTCTTATGGGGATTCCTGGCATTGGCTTGGCCAAGAGTTGTGCCAACATGTTCTTCAGCCCCATGGTGAGCTAGATGATACCAGGCCCCTGCCTAACCTGCCTTCTGCCTTCTCCCTGCCCATCAAAAGTCTCTCAGCCTTGCAAAACTCCTTGGCGTCCCCCTTGCTTTGCAACTGAAAGATGTAGCCTTTCCCCTGAGCCAGAAAATATTTGCTCCTCGTTGGCTTGGAGGGAGTTTTGAGGCTGGTGTAACGTGGGTCCCTTCTGCTCTCTACCAGGCTCTGCACAGGGCGGTGATGCTGTGGGACAGGGTGGAAAGAGCTGGGAGCTCGCATGGGTTGGCTGCCCCCGGCTGTACGTGCTTTTTAAAGAGGCTTATTACTGGTGCTTAGAAAAACACAGCCCTTGGACCATCTGAGGCTAATAGGAGGTGAACTTGTGTGCGAAACAAACCACGCTTTCAACACCAGCGCGCGGGGAGCGAGCGGCTCTCCGCTCGGGAGCCAGCAGAGAAGACAGAGAGCAATTACATCCCAAACTGTTTATTAAAACTTGTGGAAATTACTCATAGCTCCATGTGTGCGACGGCTTTGTAGTTGAGTGATGCTCTTTGTTTGAACATAGGGCTCTCGAAGAGGGTGCGAGCGCGCGCGTGTGTGTGCGAGCGAGCGCGGCCGAGCCCGCCAGCGCATTATGTCATGGATGAAGCAGGCACTGCACTTGAGAGAGGGAGAGGGAGAAATGTGTTTTACAGGGTGAGGTACAAACTGAAATGGCTGTGAACATCTGGAACTGATATTAGGCTTGGAAAATGTTTTCTGTCACTCCAACACTCCTCTGGAGGAAAGTTTCTGAAGTTAAGAAGCTCCAAAGGGGATGAGGGGGAGGGATGAGGGGATAACATCACTGTGGCACAAAGTGCTTTGTATGTCTCTGTTCTGGTCGCTGTAGCCAGGCTGTGTCCCTGCCTGTGCCGGACAGGGGACCAGGGGTATCACCATTGCTGGTGGCCCTCACTTAGAAGGTCCCCTGGATGAGCTGAGCCCCACTGCCTGAATAGTCCTGCGTAGGCAGCACTGCATCCTCCAGTCCATGATGGGTAGAAGGATCCTTGCCATGGTTTTAGGGTTGGGAGCTGAGGTGGGAGGCCTCTTCTGAAAGATGAAAAATGAACTCCTCAGGTGGGGACAGCTAGTCCCGTGTCTGGTTTAGCACCACCTGGACCATCTCTGGGGCCCACCTGGGAGGTCGGACCCACCTGGGAGGTCGGACCCACCTGGGAGGTCGGACCCACCTGGGGCTGCTGTGAGCATGTAAAATGCAAGATGTAAAAACTAAAAAAGTGCTCTGGATGTGTTTGCAGCATGCATGCAGCAGGTCTGGGGTGGGCTGGGGGAGGATGAGGGGCTGGGCTTTCACTGTGTGATGGATTGGGGTACAGGGGTTTGGAGGGTGCTGCAGCTCTTCTGGGGTGGTGGCTGTGTGGCTGCTGTGGTGTTTTGTAGCTCTGGGAGCTCCTCGGTCCTTTTCTTAATGTTTCTCTTCCTTGTGCAGTTTTCTTCCCCTCCTGCCCACATCTCTGTTTGCTGCTGGGTCTCTGAGCACACATCTGTGGGGGTTTTGGGGGTGGCTGCCACTTGCCTGCACAGGGGATGGTGATGAGGCCCAGGGAGGTGGTGGTTTGAGCATGTGAGCTGTGAGAGTACCTTGAAGCACTTTGCTGGTGTTTAGTCAGCCCTTGCATGCTCTGAGGTAGGAATGATGGGCTCTCCCTTGCTGTGCAGATGGAGGAAAACAACAAGACAGAGATAAAACACCTTCCCTGTGGTCACAGCAGCTAGACAGTGAATTAACCTCAGCATTGAACAGTACTCACCACCAAGGGTAGAGAGGGATGCAGGTCCCCAGGGATCCCCAGCTTTGTGCCCTGCCCTGCACGCTTTCCTTTGTCAGGACCCATGAGCTGACCACTGAACTATGCTGCACCTCCCAGTCCTTTCCCACCACCATGGTAGTCAGCCCTGAACCCGTGCAAAGCACATGCAATAGCTGTGCTCTCTGAGTATGAAGTCATCTCCTCCTGCTTGTGCTTCAGTATCAAAGTGGGTAGAACTGGGAAGATGCGGATAAATGAAGCGTCACTTGTCACTATGATTGGGGGTGACAGCGAGTGTGAAGGTGACATTGCCACAATGCGCTGCTTGCTCTGTGTTGCTGGTAGCACATCACAAAGGATTGTGAAGCTCTACCTCTCTCCCTGCCCATCCTCTTCTGTCCTGTTCTGTGTATCACAGAATCTGTCTGGCCCCATCCTCTTGACTCCCACCCTTTAGCTCTTGATCAGCATTGATAAGATCCCCTCTCAGTCTTCTCTTCTCCAGCTGAACAGCCCCAGGGCTCTCAGCCTTTCCTCAGCAGAGACATGCTCCAATCCATTCATCATCAACTGGAGAGAACTGGACACAATACTCCAGAGGTGGCCTCACTAGGGCAGAGGAGAAGGGCAACCTGCTGGCCACAGTCTTCTGTATGCAACCCAGGAGACCATTGGCCTTCCTGGCCACAAGGGCACATTGCTGGCTACCACTTCTGCAGCTCAGTGTGTGTTAAGAGGTGGGTCAGTGTAGTTGGGGATATTGGGGGGTGTTAGCTGAATAAAGCACACAACAATAAAGTACACTGCTTGTTTGCTTTTATACAGCAGTGCTGCTGCTGGTCATGAGGTCTCATGACATCGAGGGATCCTGGCTGCTCCTGGGTCTCTTCAGTTGGGCGGTGGTCATGTGCTTAAGAATGGGTATCCCTCATCCAGCACAGCTTGCAATCCTTGAAGAAAGAGGAAAGAAACACAGCCTGCTGAATGAGCTTGTTGGAGATGATGTAGACCTTGGAGCAGCAGGATGCAGCTTCTGGCAGTTTGGCCATAGTTCTCTAGTATACCAGGGCCCTCTCTATCCAGGACAGTGGTATGGAGAAGAGCTAGTGGGTAAGCTGAGGAGGTTGTCTGGAGAATAGACTGGGTAGGGCAATGTACAGAAGTTGAGGGTAGGGTTATATAAAACCTGTGCGCATCACGGTGCTGGCGCTGCAGGCTGCTCTGGAGCAATGCTGTTCTGCAGAGGAGTCTTTGAATACGTGTCGTGTCTATAAAAGAAAGAGGTCAAACCAGAAGGCTTAGTGTTTTGTACACTTGCACGTTGAGCTCCGAATTGAGGCTTGAGAATATCTTATTTATAACTTAACTCTGTTCTGTAGAGCATCGTTCTGACGTGTCTGAATGGCCAGGGCTGTGTAGGTATAACTATGGCAACCATCACCTCCAGTACACCCTCTTGTGTGCAAGCTGTGCTGCTACTGTCATCTGAAAACCAGTGATAGGCTGGAAGAAGAAGAAGAGGAAAAACTATCTGGCCAGAACAAATACTGTGCCTGTCAGTAGGGAACTGGTGCAATCTCTGTACAAGCAGGTTGTGCTCCTGTTGCGTGCCTTAAAAGGATCTGTGGAGGCCTGTCTTCCAAACAAACTGGGCACCAGAGAATGGTAGGAGCTGACACTGCCCTTAGAAAGCTGTAGGAGCTTGAGATCCAGCCAGGAGTTGGGTAAATATGTGAACATCCAGAGTTTTAATTCATGCTAATGAATGGAGGATGCTAAAGTGTGTGTGTTTAAACCAGTTGTTGTTGAAGATGCTAATGGTCATGAGTGTGGGTGATGGTATTGACTACTTCTGTAAAGCCCAGGCTCTCTTACTTTGAAGCCCTATGGCACGTATATTAATATAGGTGCCAGCTTTGTAGATGATTTTTTTTCATTTATAAGCTGGCCCAGGGCTCTGTGGCTGGTAGATGACAAACTGAGACTTAGAAGAGACCACGGTCTCCACTGGTTTCAGGAGAAAAATTCTTCTGCTCTCCCTATGTACAATGCCAGAACACTGCTCTCAGTTCAGAGGAAGGTTAGTGCTCAGCCTGGGAGTGACAGACAGCTCTTTCTGGGGGCACTTGAGTGTTTGACTCATGGTAAAAGAAGTCCTTGAACATCACCAAAGTAGAGGAAGACCTGATGGTGGTCAGGAGCTTGTGACCTGATGTTGTTGGTCTTATGCTCCCTGCTTGGTTGTCTCTCCCTGCCTGTTCCTTGGTGGTCTGCCTGGTGGATCTCCGCTGGTTTCTCAGTGGGCAGGGTTTGGTTGATCACAAGAACCACTCAGTGAGGACTAGCTCTCTCATGTGCTGGGGATGGAAATGCAGCAGACCTTCATCTGTAAACACTGATGTGTGTGGAGGTTGGCCAGGGCAGGGCTGCTGCATGGGAGCTGTCACTGCTGCTACCTCTCCTCTAACTAGCCCATGGCTAAAGGTGTTTTCGGCATCCAGAGCACCCTTCAGGAGTGCTGAATCCACTTCACTTGGTAGCAAAAGGAAAAATGATTCAAAAAGAAGCCTTTGAAGAGAAGGTCAAGTTTTTGGAAGCTGCTTCCTGGGATGTGTTGTGTAACAACACCAAGCAAGTGCTTAATTTTGGCCATTACACTCACTGTGAAGCACCAATTCCTCTCCCACTGGGACAGCTGTAGTTATTTCCACCTACCAGTGTCATTTTTGTATCCTGGAAAGCAGAATGGAGGTGGAGGGTTTCTCAGCTCTCAATTAGGATTGAGTCAGTTGCTGAAATCTTTCATTATTTCCCATCTCCATATGGTCGTTCCAGGCTTTTTATTTTTATCTGCTCAGACACCTTTTGGACAGAACTGGGCATTATCTTTGCTTTCTCCCACACCACTTCTTAAGTGGAGAGCTGGGACTGTCTGCCTGTTCCCTTCTGACTGCAGAGGAGCCTGGATGATGCCACGAGCTTGTCATGGACTTTAAGAGCAGGGTGTTTGCCAAGGGCTTTGTGCGGTCTGTCCAGAGCTACCTCTCCCTCAAGGCAAAGGACAGCTGTAGCTGTTCTCTTCTACGAAGGCTCTGAACTTCTTACATGGCAGTTAATGAGGCCAGTCATGGAGGTTTTTTACTGGTCTGTAATTTTATCCTCAAGGATTAAGTTTTTCCTGATCTGGAAAAGTCAAGACCACAAATCCATCTTGTCAGAAAGCATCACCAGCAAAGGCTCGTAACACAGTCGGACGGGTCGTGGTGTGTGAGTGCAGTTCAGTGGAACTTTTTCATAGGAGCCTTTATTGACTAGACAGGCTTTTCTGATCAATAAATTGTGGCTGGAATTGGAACAGAAGCTCAGCCTGTGTTTGCAAAGCTGACATTTGGCAATGCAGCCCTGAGCTGTTCGGAAAATTGAGGCTGCGGGGCATCTGTGGGTGCAGGTTTTCCCTTTGGATGATCTCTGAATAATTCCCTGCCAGGTTAGGATCTTCCTGGAGATTTTGCATGTTCCTCTCATTCTAGCCAAAGCCTGAGATGAGATCCTGAATGAGATGGGGAATCTGCTTTCCAGTCCTCTGGCTGCTGTTGACGTTTCCCATGCATTCAGCTTCAGATGGCTGAAATACAATCCAAAAAGTTAGGCAGCGTCCCTCCACGCTTCTCTGGAATGAAATCAGGATGGGAAAGGGATCCAAGGAGGTACAAAGGCTGCTTTGGGAGAGCCTCTTCTGTCCTGTTTGAAAGCTCTCAGCCCCAGTGCCAGAGGTGCTCTGGGGACATTGCAGTCATTCTGGGCTGTGATCCTGCTCTGCCCTGTCAGCATCAGGGCTGCTCTAACCCACACTGTTCCCAGGAGCGTCTGTGTTAGGTGGGACATGGTGGTACCAGCCCCTCGTCCCCGTGTCTCCCAAGCTGGGCTGTGTACATTGTATCCTGAGGATCATCATCCTCTGCCTCCATGTTCACCAGGATGGTGGGGGCTCCTCTTGCTGGGCATTGGCGCAAGGTGGGGTGTCACCTATTCCCCACGTTGCTTTGGTGTGAGGGAAGTCAAATAAAACCAGAGAAGGATTAAACCTCGAGTCAGGGGACTTGCCAATGAAAACAGCTGCTTGTCCTGCAGGTATCGAATGATACAAGAGCAGAGGGAGACCCTCCCCATCTTTCCTGTGACCCCTGCCCAGTTTGTTCAGCTTGCTAGGGATTGAGATCTGGCTCTTAGGAGTGAGGGGGCAGCTGAGTCTACATTACATTTCATGCTGTTTACATAGGATAAAACTTTCCTCCACATAATTGGGTGATTGGACTTGTGAGCTTTCTCAGATATTAATCTGGAGACCCTAGAGGGGGTCAGATTAGGTTATGGAGACATAATAGGAAATACTACTGTGGCTAGTTTGGGCTACAGGGGGTAGAGTGGATATTCTGCAACGTTCCCCTGCTGGGTTCCCACTGATCAGGCCTTTGTGGTGGGGTCAAGGGGCGGTCTTATCTCAGCATCAGGTTGACTTGGTCTTTGCTGGGAGCGACTTTCTCTGAACTCTTTCCACCCCTGTAATCCTGCTCTTCCGGAGGACCATGACCTCTCTCCTTTGCCAGAGGGAGGGATGGGTGGTGCTGACCTACTGCTGGAGCTTGTTCTCAGAGGAATGTATTCTTTCCGAATGGACATCATGTCTCCAGGAGCCCTAGGACAGAAGAAACTTCATATTCTGAACTGGTGGTGTTTGGATCAAGTAAGATCTTCCTCCTTGCTAGCCCATGTCAGAAAGCATCATTTAGAGCAGGGAACATTTAAGTGTGTGCTTCCATCTGTCCTGTGTGAGAGGTGTATTTGAGGAAGGATGTCCCATTGGTCCAGTCAGAGCCAGTGAGCTGAGCTAAATGTGGCCAAATGAGTGTTTTGGAGCTGTACTGATTAGAGATGCTGCACTGAAACGGCATCCTGAGGGGTACTGGAGAAGGAAAACCCACCACATTTATGCTGCAGACCTGTTTGGTGTGTGGGTTAATACCTCCTCCCATTCCTGTGTGCTGTGTCCTGGAGCAGCTCTGCAGCCTTGATGGACATGTGTGCTGCTGATACAAGCCTGGCTCCAGGAACTGGGCTGTGTGCTCCTTCCAGCCCTCATTCTTTTTATTAACAGTGAGATGGCAGATAGGGGATGGCCATTTATTTAATAAAGGAAGGTTCTGATCACGACTAGAGAAGCAAGGTCCTGAGATTTTTCTTGGTGGTCTGATGACTCACCCTGATGAGATAGGGTGACACTGGGATAGGAAATACCTCGCTGGAGCTGAGAGCATGGTAACGCCTCTTCCTACATAGCCAGGCTCCTACAGTCATTCTGCCATCCTTGGCTGAGATGACCTTGGGACAAGCCTCACCAGTATGAGCATTACCCTCACTTGAGAAGACCTGAATTTCAACTCCAGGGACACCCATGGCCCTATGCAGCTTGGTCCATTTGCTGGTTTTAATGGGGGCTCACTCTTTGTTTCCCTGGTGCTGGCCCTGAATGCCTGCCGGGGGTGATGGTGAAGTCAGGAGTGTTGAGGTAGGCTGAGGGACCCCCCTCTCCATCTGCCCCTTTGTGGCACGCTCGTGAGGACATGGAGGGCAGATGTTAGCAGCATGGCTGTGCTGGGACAGGAGAGCTTGTACACACTCACAGGTCATAGTTGGCTTTCCTTTATCCTGGGTTGTCGTCTGTGGAAATCAATAAGTCTCACCAACTTTATTGTGTGGCCTGGGAGATTGCAACACTCAGCAGTAATGGCCAAAAATTGTGCGTGGACTCTAAATCCAGAAGAGCCAGTTATGAGTAAGGGGTCTAAATTCCTGTATTTAATGTTTACTGTGCTTGCTGCTCTCAAGCCTCAAAAGTTCACGCTTGGCTGCAGATTATTTTCAAATCTCAATTTCCAGTTCTTCTAAAGAACCTCAGGGATGTCTTGGTAGATGGAGAGTGTCAAACCCAGGTGCATGTGCCTGTCCTGCAAGGGACCAAGGCGAGCAGGAGCTATACCTACCCCCCGACACCAAAGCAACCATTAGGTCTGCCCTGTCCTGGTGCGCAGCTCTCATGGATGGGGAGGTGGCCATCCCATGTAGGTGTCCTGGGATCTGCAGACCCTATGGGGAAAACATGTAGTGGCCATGGGGACTATTCCTGACTTCACCGGGGTCCTCCCACAGCCCTGCAGCTGATGGGGCTTCCTCTGCCAGACACCCTCCGGATGGTGTGATGGTGTCCAGCAGCACAGACCCGGCTTGTGGCACCCTGAGAACAAGGGCATGAGACAATTGTCTCCTTATTTAAGCTAAGGAGTTTTCTTTGAAAGCTCCCATACCTTGTCCAGTCCTCAAGGATGAGCAAGTGCTGCTTAGAATTGGGCGCTGGGGCCCCTAGACTTAGAGACAGGCTGCACGTTCCCCTCCCAGGGAGGACTTTTGGCTCCTGCTCTGCCTGGCCCCAGCTCCCAGCCTCCCTGCTCCCTCCTGTCCCGAAAGTGGAGAGGCATGCCGGGGCTTGTTGGGAACGGGGCTGGAGGAGGGGGCGTGTGAGTTGGAGCGATGGCCCGTGATGGGGGGGGGGGGAGGATGTGGGCAAGCAGCCCAGTTCATCCAGGCAAGGTGGGAGGTGGGTAGCTGGACAGGAGCTCCCCGCTCGCCCCAGCTGTGCGGCGCGAGGGTCGGCCGCTCGGCATCTGCCTGCGTCCTCCAGCTGCAAACAGCTGGCGCGTCCGTCGGGAACATCCCGAGCTGCGCCGGGACCAACCCCGCTTCAGCACAGCTGGGTCAGCCAGCTCCCTTCGGCTCTCAGCCGTGGGCTGACCCTGCACTCTGGGTGCTGTGGTGCCTGCGGGGAGGGTCCTCTCGCCCCAGGGTGCTCTGCAAGAAGGGTGCTGGGGAACCTCTGTCCTGCTCTCTGCTTGCACGACAGCGGGCAGACGGTGCGGTGGGCACCAAAGCCGGGCAGCGGGGTTGGGGGTGGGAAATGCCTCCCTCCCTGCCCCCTGTGCTCATCAGCTGACCACCTCGAGCACATGATAGATTCCCTTTATCTGATAATATTAGTCATAAAACAATCCAGATCTGTCCATAATCCTGTTAGAGCCTTTGACTCTTGCTCCTGTGACTCCCAGCAGCTCTAATTACGGATACTCATGCTGGTGATTAATGACTTGATTCATCTTCAGTGGCACCGGTTTTACATGCGAAGCTCCTTTTCCCCTCACAATGATTTGTGCAAAGGGGAAATAGTCCCCGTTAAAAACCAAGAGCACAGAAATGTGGCGTTGGCGCTTTGCCTTCACCTGGCCCTTCTGCATCCTGTCCATCCTTTCAGTCATCTCCTCCCGGCCTTTCATCTCTGAGAGAATGATCCTAATTGCCGCGTGCTCTAATTTTGCTGCACTGTAACCCATAAATCACTCTGACACACGGAGCATTTTCATGCTCCCTAACAAAAGGAGCCGGGTTTTATCCTCTGCTGCGTGTTTTACAAGTGACTAATTGCATCAAGGCACCTTTGAAGCAATGACTTCATCAATTGCTCATCCTGCAGACGCACTGCTGGTTATGTGTACCTGATCAGAATCCTACATTTATTAGGATTAATTTATTCTCCGATCGTTCTTCTTCCAGCACAAGGACAGGAAAGTTGAGTGATGTTACTTGCTCAGCTACGTAAGCACGATTTCTTGCCTCATTACTGAGCCTGGGATATTTTTGTTGCATGCTGAAACTTCTCCAAATGAAAATGAGTAATGTTACGTCTCGGGCAGAAGTGCTCCTGGGATGCTGGAGAAATCAAGTTATTTCAGGGTGCCTACAAATTGACTTTAGATCTTCATCATCTCCCTTTCTAATTGTGCTCCCCCGTGTTTTTAATGGGGCACGTGCCTGTGTGAGCAATAGCACGTCTCGGGGCTTCATACAGAGGGGGCCAGGGGTGGGTAAGGGTGTATGTTTCTCCCAATCAAAGTGAGGGGGTCTTGCTCTGGGTGAGCAAATCCTTGGCTGAGCGGGAGAGGTGTGGAAGGGCTGGCTGTATAAAAAAGGATGTAGTGAACACAGGCTGAGCATCTCCGAGGAGAAACTGTGACTGGTGAGGACAGAGAGCAGTAAACACGGGCAAATTCACACATTTTCTTGAAAGCTGTGGTCAGGCTGTTCTGTGGGAGTAGTGGCTGATAACAACTACCAGAAGCCCTTGACTCAGCTGCTAACCTCCCACCCCCAGAAAGACTCCTCTTTTAGGAAGGATGGAGCTTCTTTGCATCCAGGCAAGAATTTTGCCTCAGCTACTTCCAGTTTGTCTGCCCTTAATTCACTGCTGGCCCCAGCAAGTGCCTGGTGTGGGTGGTAGAGGTTTGCAGCGTATCTTGACCCGCTCTAGGTGTTCATGCTCTAGCAGGGGGATTGGACTAGATGATCTTTCAAGGTCCCTTCCAACCCTTAACATTCTGTGATCTTATGGACCAAATGGGGTCATTTTGAACCAGAGCTGCATTTAAGGCTGTGGTCTGGGGGAGCTGTGGCAATGCTGGAGGGCTTCACCTGGATGATGTGCAGTGCTGGGATGAGGAGGTGCAGCAGAGAGGGTGGAGAAAGAGCACTGGCTATAGATGGTTTCCTTCTGTTGTACTGGGAAGGAGTACACCAAAGCCCCTGTAACACAGGCTGGGAAAGTGCCTGCTCAGCACCAAGAAGCTCGGGTTTGGCAAGAGACCAGAGAAAAGTAGGTGATTGCTTTGGAGAGGTTGGAGAGAGGGCAGCTCTGGACCTAGGAGACATACTGAAGCCCAGAGCTGTACAGAGATGTGCTTGTTTTATTTTGCTAACAGCGAGCTGGCAAGACCTTGGCTGTTTTGATGGCAAAACTGCTGTCCTGCTGGATGTCCAGCCTCGGTTCACATTGCATGTACTGGGACCAGCTATTAACGAGCACTGGAGCAGAGAACTGATCCCCGGCTGGCACTGAGCCCCGCAGTCCCGCTCTCCCTCCAATCCCTTGGTGGGGGGCTTGGGATGGGGTGGACATAGAGAGATGGCTGCTGAAAAAAACCCCATGTCAAGAAGCAGAGGATGCTGGTAAATGTGGGACTTTGCCTACAGAGGGGGCTCCTGCACTGCCCAAGGCCGTCCGGGCTGGGAAGGCAGGAGAAGGGATACAGCGGCTGCCAGCTGACCTTTCTCAAACAGTTCATGGGTTTCCAGAGCAGCCGAGGTGTCAGCGGTGTAGAGCAGTCACAGCTTCCCAGTCGCTGGAGGAGGAAGGCAGGGGGCACTCGAAAGGGGAGGAAAAGGCTCCGTCCTGCAAGGGTGGAAACCTTGCAGCCTATTAACCGTTTCTCAGCAGAGAGAGATGGAAAGCAAACAAGGGCCCGCTTTGCTCTCGCACTGTGCTTGCCCACTCCCATCCTGCCTGCCCTTCTCTCTTCTGCCTTTCCCTCCTGGCTCCTGTGAAGGTAGGACGGAGGATGCTGAGGATTTTGGTGAAAAATCAGCTCTGCCCCACCAAGCAGAGCAGTGGGCTGGAAAGCAAAGCGTGCGTCTGCACCCCGGCCGTCCCCATGGTCCCGTCTCTGTGCAAAACCCTCTGCTTTGACGAAGTCTCTGCAATCAGAGTTAATTAGTAGGCAGGGACCCACTGAAAAACCTCTCCCGGCCCTGTTTTAACCGTCATGTAGCGGGGTGCTCTGTGTGGTCAGGTATCTTTATTGTCTGAAAGCACATTTGTCTCGAGCAAGGGATGCAGCTGAATTGCTCCACAATGGCCTAAAACTAAGACACTTTCCCTCACGGATGACAAAGCTTGAGAGTAAATTAGCAGGCAGAGTCTGTGAAAGGAAATGTTTCCTTAAACGCTTCCATAAAAGCTAATTGGCCTGTAAGAACCGTGTACCTGTGGGCTCACTGCCTCCCTCCCTCCCTCCTGGGGTTCAGGGCTCGGGGAATCTATTCCTGGCTCGGCTAATAATTTTCAGTGTGACTTTGAGCAGGTCATTCCAGTTCTTTGTGCCTTGGTTTCCCTCTCTCTGAAATGAGAAGAATACTCCCTTCCACAGTACTGATAAGGCTAAAGTACTAAAATTTTATTACTCAGTTGAAGATCCTTGACGAAGGGATATTATGCAGATAGAAGGTTAATGATGATGGTAGGGAGAGAATAAAAGAAGAAATAGCTGTTTTATTTTTATTTTGTTCTTTAAATGATGTTTAATAGCCAGTTTTCAATTCAGGAATAAAACCCAGTCCTCTGTGACCATCAAATGATCTTGCAAACACTGTTCTGCGTGCTCTTAAAGCTTGCAGAGAAAGCAAGGAGCATTCCCCTTCTCCCTGCTCTTAGGAGCAATCGGCAAAATGCATCTTGAGCAGCTGATCTCCAGCAAGAGCTCTTCTTTTCCCAATTATGAAGCTTATCTTGATTCGTGAATAATTAAGGGAGCACTTCCTGAGGTTCCTCCACCCAGTGTCGTAGGTCTGTTAGGGGCTGATGGTCCTTGCTGGGATGACAACCCCATTGCACCAGGCTTGGTGTGTGTTGTGGCAGCTCCTTGCCCATGGTCTGAGCAGATGGAGGAACGTACCTGAGGTCAGCTGAGAAGTCACTCAGACTGGGCAAACAGGACTTCAGCTCAGCCAGAGGAGATTAAAGGCTGAACTGAGCCATTACCCCCACAAATAAACATCCTGCCTTTCCAGAAGAAGCTCTAGGCAAGCACCTCCCACCACGGTGATGACCTGGAGAGCAAAGGTGCCCTTTCCAAAAAAGAGCCTGCGTTAGTGTTTGCAGTGATGCTGGGGGCTGGGAGGGGTGCTCGCACAGTGGGTGCCCACCCCACCTCTCACTGGCCCCACAGCCCTGCCCATGGCGTGACCCGGCAGCACCACTGGCCACCCCGGTTTGTCATCCTCACCACAGCCACTGTAGGCTGTAAATGTCAACCACAGTGAAACTGAGCACAGTCTGTGGCTGGCTGTTTGCTTATTTATTTCTTTTTTCATTTGTTTTTTTCACAAGCACTAGCTACGTCAAGAATGCCGCATTCGTCACCCCCCAAACTGTTACAAAAGTTAAGGTCAGATTCACAGAATAGTTTTGGCCGGGGGAAAGAGGAATGTAGACGAGTTGGTCTCCGGTCGGTGAAGCGTGGGGGCTGGAGGATGCTGTCTCCTCTCTTTCCACCAGTTGTGGATGAGGTTTCCTGTCCCAGTGACAGTGTCCAGCCATGGGGTGGAGGCTGTGTCTCTGAAGATGCAGTTGGTGCTGGTGCTTCTTTTTGCTGCTGAATTCCACTTTGGAGAAATACTTGGTGGGATGTGGTTTGTTAGGGGAGGTAAGATCTCTTGTTAGGCCAACTGATGGTCCTAGAGAAGGAAACAGGGGAAAAAGAGCCAGCTTTTGGATACACAGTCCTCCATTAGTCACCAGCTAATCCAAAGCACTGTCCCTCACCCTCTTTGTGGTCCAAGGGCTCATATGAGAGATGTGAGACCTCTGCGTATTTTGCCCATCTCCTTACACACTGTCATACCCCTCTGGTTGCTCACACAACCTTTCTCTGATTCCTCTTTCTGCAGATCCCCATGCTGAGCTTGTTGTCCTGTTTTCTTTCTGCACAAATTTCCACTTCTGAGACTCTTCTCCACTTGCATCTTTGTGCCTCTCACAGTGAGCTCCCCTCGCCCCACCCCACGTGCACAGCAGCAGCCTCACATCTCTGGGATCCCCCGCTGCACTGCTGAGCCCAAATTGCTCCAGCTAGGACCTTGAAGGCCTTCTGTGGGTGACAGTGCAAAATACACTCGAGGCACGCAGTCACAGACTGTTTCTGCAGACAGTTTCTCCTCCAGCTTGTCTTTGCCATCTCTCTGCTTGGGAGGTTGGGTAGCACAACTGCAGCGTTTGTCTGGTTTCTGTGAAGCAGCTCAATCCCTAGAGCAGACGACAACCTTTAGCCGTGGCTTTCTAGGAGAGAGTCTCTCCAGTCCAGTTCTGACTCTGAGCACAAGCCCTGCAGGGCGCTGGGTTGCAAAACCTGGTGCTGTTTTCTGCCAGCTGGCCAAAGTCTCTGACAGACAGCGGCCAGAGTCTTAAGCCAGGTCTGAAGCCCTTACTGGCTGTTATTGGAAAATAATCTTCAATAGATCTAAACACTTCCCTGATGAGGCAGTTCAAGCTCTTTGTTTGCACTGGCAAGCAAACCAACACCAAAATTGCCACAGCCACACCATCTGCAAGACGTTGGTTATTTATGACCCTGCTCTAGTTGAAGATATCCCTGTTCATTGCAGGAGGGCTGGACTAGATCACCATTAAAGGTCTCTTCCAGCCCAAACCATTCTATGATTAATCCAACTTGATGACCAAGGGTCAGCACAGTGTGAAAAATCAGTGTAGGAAGATGAAGGAGGAAGCCCAATGGTCTGTCTTTATCCTTCTTTACAGCACCCCTGGTGCAGGTCTGTCCTGGCGTGTGTCTCCCCATGGAGGGTCTCACTGGCAGAGTTCAGGTGCCTGTTCCTGCTCTGCCCATGCCAGGAGCTGAGCTCTTTGGAACAGGAGGGCTTGAGGCTTTGTACTGGCTCTTTTCTGGGGGAAGAATCCTGCCTCAGAGCCTGTATTCCACCTTAAAGTGTTGGTCCATCACTTTTCCCCTTTGCTGTTGACCTCTGGAATATCTCTGAGCTTTTTCCAGCACTTTAAGTATTATCACCTATATAACAGGCTTCTAAACAAGGGTCCTTGCACTGTCCCCATCCCCTCATCGTGTTCACGCAACTGTGCCACTTTCCCTCATTCCTTCATCTCCATCTGGATTCTCCTGGCCATGTCTGGGAGAGATGCAGCTGTAGGTGCAGGGTGCAGTGTCTGCACTGGGGAAGGGGCCATGCTCCCGTTAACCCTCCCACTGCGATAAGTACGGCCATGGTGAATTTGTTGAAGACATGGGTTGGTTGGGGCTTTGCCATCTGTGTCTGTCCAGAGCCGATGGGAGACTATGTTGGTGACATTGCATAAAATATCTCAAGTTGGAAAGGACCCATAAGGATCATTGAGTCCAGCTCTCTGAAGCAGGAGTTGTTTGCTCAGATGTGTGTGTATAAAATCTCTCCCAACAAGAGCCTGAGCTCTCAGGGGACTTTGAGGTGCTACTGCAAGATGTTGTGACCAAATGCCACTGCCCAGGGAAAGGTCACGTTGCGTCGGTAAAACTCACCTCTGTGAAGAAGAGGAGCTCGGTCTGTCTCTCTGCTTAGGAGCCAGGCTGCAAGTTGTTGCCAGATGAGCTGTTTGGGTATTTGATTTGTGTAGTGGATGATGGGGAAGAGCTGGGAAAGGCTGGAGAGGAGCTGCCACGAGGTGTGGGTTTGCCTCCTCCAGCCTCCCTGCCCGTGCTCCGGGTCCTGCCACTCGCTCGGTGCTTATTCTTAGCAGGGATAAACCCAACCCTTTTGTGACCTTAAGTGATGTTTTAGGATTTCTTTTATTTGTGGACCTTGGCTTGGCCTTCTGCCGCTATTTATCTCTCCAAAAAAAGGATTCTGCTCTTTCAATTCCGGCGTCCAATTTGGAGGGGGGGATATTGCCAATCGGGGTCAGTAAATAGCTCATCTGACTTCATAATACTTAGCATTTAGATAGTGCCTTCCACCAACAGAGCCCTTTGCAAACTCCCAGTAATCCTCCCAGCACCCCTCGAGTTAGGTAAGTATAACTAATCCCAAACAAATAGCTTCAGTGTGGAACTAATGTAGAGAATGCATAAGAGTAATTTAAGGTTTGAAAGAAAACTAGTGAGTAATCTCACCACAAAATTAGAAAAAAAAGGGCAGGGAGAAGGGAAAAAGCCCGAGTTATTGCATATGAAAGTTAAATCAGACTCCAACACAGTGTTAATTTGCATTTCAAGTAGCCAGTTTGGCTGCGAATATTACAACTACTTAAGGTCGGTCCTGCCATTTGGAGGTATAAAATACAGCAAAGCTTCAATAATACGTAAAATAATTAAATTTAAAATACCCTCAAGTGCAGCCTTTTTGTGCATGTTACTCCTTATCAATTTTTCCATATATATACACACATACATATTTTAATCTGGCAAACAGTACTGCATTCTGTATTTTCTGTGTGTTTAGATCTAACAACTGTATTTACATAGTAGTTTCGCAATTTCACTCCCCTCCTGCCTCTCATCTCTGATGACCAGGAACTCGAGGAGGTTTGCACACCCTCACTAGTAGCTTCATCAAAGCATCTTGTAATTTGTGTGTCTTGGTTCACTTTTTTCCCAGCTCTGGTTGAACTGTTGCACTTGGTCACCAACAGAACCCACCAATCCACGCTCCATTTGGGATAAATTTCTGAGAGAAAGGGCACAAAAATCAGATTCCTTTTGGAACCTGAGTACCTGATCTTTGTTCTAGACGATGATCTGCCTTCTTGTGCATCCTGCACCACGTGCAGGAGAGCCCACAGTTGAGGGTCTTGTGAGGAAAGCTGCACTTAGAGGCTTAGATTTCCAGTTCTGAAGGCTCAACAGGCCATATCCCATCTGCTTTCCAGTGTCAGCCATGGGTGCTGGACCAGACCTAGGGCTCCAGCAGACTGAGTCTCCTGTGAAAACCCATTTGCTTGTGCCAGTATTTGCCCATTCAGGAAATCTCCTTGCGGACTGAGTGACTCTGAGCTGTCAGTCTCATGGAATGGGTCTTCTCATGTGTGGATTTTAAAAGACAGTCCCTGTTTAGAGGCACCTCTTTGGTTTTCTTGCACCCGTTCATTGCAATCGCAACCAGTCCTTGTGTTGTGTGAGATGTTGCATCATCAATCAGGGCTGCACAGAGCAATTTAGCTGCAGATGCTATTGCAAACCACAGGTAGCTATAGAACATCATGAAGTCTTGTTGCAGCATTTTTATTGCTCCCAAGCGTCGCTCGTTGATCCAGGTCCCTGCCACAGAATCAGCTCTCCTGACAGTGCTATGTGGCAAAGCCCCAAGTCTCCCCACTGCCCTGGCTTGGATTGGAGGGGGTTGAGGTGACCAGGTGTGATGATGCTGATGGGTAACCCTGGATGAGCACTGGCCAGGCTGTGGGCAGGGCAGGACTGAGCAGTGAGGGGGGTCCTGGCATTGGGGAGAGCTTAGCCTGGTGTGGGGCGGGACTGAGAGTCCCAGCTGGGATCTCTCGGGAGGCTAAGAGGTGGACAAGCTTTGGTGCAGTCCAGGCTAAGCTATGTTATCAGAACAGCAGAGGATGGTCCCCAGGTGCTTCTTCTCCTTTATGCTCACTTAAATCCAGAATCCACTGCCTCCTGCCCCAGGGATTTCTAAGCAATTACTTATTTGCCTCAGACTTCCCCTCCATCTTCATCCCCGTGTTTTGAAAGGAGAGTACTGAAACGTGCCTGAAGAGCACCAGCATGACCCTTTATTGCAGAGATCAGGCTCAGGAAAGAGCTCACCCCTCCCTCATGCCCCCCACCCTCCCCTCCACCCACCCTACCCTTCTGCTGCAAACTTCTCAAGAAAAAGAATAATAAAGGTTTGGCAGGTCTATTCACACAGTGTAAAATTGAATTAGTGGAGGTATGTGAGGAACATGGCTCGATTTCCATGGGGATGAGGAGATCTTTATCGCCACCCCTCCAGGATTATCCCGGGCAGCACAAAGCTGCTTTTGGTGCTGGTGGGTGGGCATCCCCCCGAGAGGCTCGTCAGGGTAAAATCAAGGCGAAGTCCGAGTTGGGCTGAGCCTGGGGGCTCAGTCAAGGCAGGGAAGTGAAAGGGAAGAGCTGAGGTGAATGTCTGCAAAGGTGTGAGCTGGAGATCAGGTGAGCGATAGGAGCCGGAACCCCCCCTGTTCTTTCTACCCTCTCTCCTTGGACAAGGTTCAGCACCTTTTGATGCCCGTTGACAAACCCACGGGGTTTGAGGAGGTCCTAAGCCATGGCTGGGCCAGCAGGGGCAGAGGAAGGCAACTGGAGGGTACTGCATCCTAATCCCCAAAATAACACCACCGCTTTCCCCGTCCACTGCTGATGAGCTCCACCTCCCACTGAGCTCACGGGCAGCTGAGCAAAGGGCCAGGACACGACCTGTAGAGGTGGTGTTGGCCCTGTTACAAAGGGATTGTCATCTTTCTGTCCCAGAAAGGTCCCTGTAGCCCATCCAAAAGCTCATCCAGCCCAGCGCACCCCCAGGAAACCTCAGGAGAGGGCCGAGGCTTCAGCCCGAGCATGGGTGGCAATGCCACAGGATGACACGACAGTGCTAGTGACGGGGGAGCGATGGGAAAGCAACCCCAGCTTGCTGGGCTGACGGGCTCCGTGTTCACGGCCCTGGATGGCGAAGCGCAAAGCGGAAAGGAAAAGCGAGAGGGAAGGAGGGAAGGGCCCTGTTTGCGCACACGCCCCTGCGCAGGCCGGCCAAGCTCGGGGGCCAAGGACCGGGAGCGAGCGGCCTCTTTGCTTCCTCCCTCTCCACCCTGGAGGGACGTGGCTGGGTGGAGATCTGGCCAAGCCTCGCATCCTTTCACTCACCAGCGCAGCTGAGCTGGGGCAACTGGTATCTAGCACCGACGTGGTTCTGGAATCCGCAGCAGGGAGAAGCTCTGTGCACCCCTAGGGTGCGATGAGGGCCAGGGAGAAAGCCCTTGGGTGGGATGGGAAAGCGTGTGGGATGGGTGTGCTGTGGCTTTAGGAGGTGCAGGGCAGGGTTCAAAGCGGAGTCCCACCATGTCAGGTGGGAAGTTCTCTTTTCATTGCAGGGACAGCATGGGAAATGGTGCAGGGTCCCGGGAAAGGGGCTGCTCGAGGCAGAAGGGCACCCAGAAAGAGGAGAGGGGAGCTGTGCAGCAGCATTTTCCAGGAGAGTGAGCCCACCCTGGGGGTGAGGAGCGGTGGGGTCCTCACGGGCAGCTGATGGAGCAGGGAGGCTGAAGAAGCCACCCAGCACTTTACTCCTCCCTCCACCAGCCGCATCTGCCACTTGCAGTGTCTTTTTCCCACCTCGGAGCGATTTGTCCCCTGCTTCCTGCGGGAGGGCAGTGGCCCAGTTCTCATGAGCAGCCCTGCCAGATCTGCTCGACGAGACCTGCCCATCCCAGGCTGGGAAAACCGGGCCCAAAATACCATGCGATGAGCAGATGTTCCCTTTGGGTTACTGCCCATCCCGCGTATCGCAGGCCAGGCTCCCTCAGCCCTCACCCATGCGCTGCACGCTGACAAACCTCCTTTTTATAATTCAGAAAAGCCTGTTTCTTTAGGTGTGACCCTTCACCATCTTAAAACTTGCATTTCTTATTTTCCAGAGACTTTTGCACAGTCTCTGTGGCTGGGATCCTTCTTAATTGAGCCTGACCCCTTAGGGCCTCTTTCATGCCTCCGTTGTTCCCAGAAATGGCAACCAAAGGCTCTGACACTAATGTTTTACTTCTGGAATGAGGAGCTGCTCCCTTTCCGGCATGTGTAGCTGCTGGTATCCATACGTTGCTCCTATATGGCCCCTGTGTACAAGGATTGTGTGAAACTTGACATCTAAGCATCCTCCAAAAAAGGGTGCAAGGTCTGCAAGGTGCTTTCAGGGAGCTGCTGGGGAACCTCACCCATCGACCCCACACCAAGGTGGGGTTAGGGTGGATTGGTTTGGCACTGCCCACTTGGGGAAGAGGTGCTGGGGAAAAGCAGAGCAGCCTTTCCCTCCATTCACCAGTTCCCTGCATTGGGCTGCATTGGCATCAGAGCCAGAAACAAAACTCATTGCTGCCTTTGGGTACCACTGAGTACCTCTGCTCACCCAAGGCAGCCTCCCCTGCATCCCACAGCATCGCAGGACACCTTTTTGATGCCGACACACTGGCTCAGGTAGTGAAAGGAGTTTAGGTTTCCAGACTAGCAAAAGGTTAAAAACAACCCTCTGCATGGGCACGGTGCTGCTGCCCAGGGTCCCCTGGTTCTAAGCCCCTCGCTGCTAAGCTGGGCAGGATGGGGAGCATAGGGGCTGCCTGGTCACAGGGCCAGCTCAAGCTCTTGGCATTTGCCCACCGCACGCCTTCCCTCGGCCTGGGGAAGCAGAGTCCACAGCCCTTTTGCTTGTTTGGTTTTGTCCTGTAACCAGCCTGTTTATTGTTCTGAAAAGGTTAAATTGGTCAGGGGAAAAAAAAATAGGATAGATTTTTTTTTTCTTTTTTTTTCTTCCCCTTTCTAATGAGAGTCTGGGGACCTTTTCCCTGCTGACGTCAGAGTCATATCCAATAGCCTTTGCAGTGAGGCCTGATTTGCAAAGGACACGCTGGGGAAAAGCAAAAATCTTGGTGAAACCTTTAGAAAGAAAAAGCACCCTTTGAGATGCTTTTCTACTTCTTTTATGTCCTGATTTCACCTTCTAATTACTAATTCCTTCATTCGGTCCCATCCCCCCACCCCAGCTAAGGAGAGGGCGGGTGAGGGGGGGGTTGTTTGCAGCCCCCCGTGCGCACAGACGCTCCCCGCTCGCCTCTCCCTGCGCTTGGCTCTCCCCCCCAGCTGCCATGCAAGGAGAAGCCAAGCCCGAGCAGCTGGGCTGCTCCGTCCTGCCTTGGCCGGGAAGCTGAGGGGGCCCCGTCTGGGTCGCTCTGCGCTCAGGCAGCCCCAGCCCTGCCATTCGCCCGCCTTGCCTGGCCTGGTGGGCAGACTGGTGCGGTGCCCGCTGGGCAGCGGTGCGGCATCGGCTGCCTCTGACCAGCTATTGGGTCCCGAGGGGCATGGGGGGCCATGGCCGCCTCCTTCCCTCCCTCCCCAAGGCAGGTAGGCAGGAATAGGCAGTGCCCAGGTGGAATTGCAGCTCTTCCCGTGCCCATCCAGGCTTTCAGAGCAAGAACATATCTCATGTAGTGCCCAATCCATGCCCTGCAGCCCCCCGGCTTCTGCCCGCAGCAGCACCAGCAAGGGTGTGGGTGGCAGGGACGTAACTTTAGTTTGCCAGAACGTCCCGGCTGGAAACCAGTGTCCTGTGTTTACAGCAAGGCTGTGGGAGATGTCCATACCATCACCGGGCGCTGGTGGGAGGTCAGGGGGGAGCTCTTGGCTGGAGATAGCATTTCTGAAGTGCTGCTTGCTGGGATGCTGTGGGCACCTCAAAGCCTCAGCCCACAGGCAGCTGTGGCCATGGTCAGGAATTTGACGCAATGCTCTTAATTACCACCCTGGCATAAATGGTGACGTGATCCCATGTGCCCAGCCTGAAACATGCTTCCCAGGGGCAAAGGGCTACTTGTGCACACCTGAGTCATTTGATACCCTCTGGGCAGAGGTTCTGTTTTAGTAGAAACGTTTTACATTTACCATTAAAAGTTCAGCTGCCCGTGGTGCCCAGGGATGGAGGATCCCAGCAGCCTTGCGATGCCAGGGCTGCTCTTTTAGCCAACCTCTGTCCCCCTGCCTGCATGGCAGGGGCAAGCAGGAACCCACCAGCCTTCAGAACCATGGTTGAGAGATGGCCTCAGGGTGTTCATTCCCCCTTTCCCCTGAGCAAGGCACGCTGTGATGTCTGGGTGCACACAAGTCTCCTGGATGTGTTTCTTTGGTGGTTTTCTGGGTAGCTTGTTTGCTGGTTTTGAGGACATTCAGAGGAAGATGTGTCTCATCCTCATTATAGCCAGACTCAATGAGGTTCGCCAGGCTCAGAGGTTGCTTTTTTGGAGAATGCAGAGTAATGTGGGCTGTAGGACAATGGCATTTCATTACTATCCTGTGTTCTGGACATGCAGCTCATCTACTTTCCCCATGTGTTGAGGTGGCTGTGTTTTGGGTGGGCTGTGGTGTGAGTGTGAAGGGTACAGCTGCCCCAGGTTCTCAGCTGTGGGCAGCAATGGGGGCCTCCTCAGAGGACAGGGACAGCAGCAGTTATGTATCTAAGAAAGAAATCTGGAATTCAAAAGTACAAACTCAGTAGAAGTTTAGTTCTGAGTCCAAACTTCATGGCCGTTCTCTTCCTAAGGAGTTGAATCTTTTCCCAGTCTGAATACATCCAAACTTTGAGCAAGCTCAGCTTCTGCTCTGGCTCTTAAGCCAAGCTTTGCAGATTCAATCTCTCTCCTTTCTCCTGCTTTGCTCTGGATGCATTTCAGCACTAAGTAGAAGATCTACATCCAACAGCCACACTTTCCTCGTCCTCCCCAAAACTTTGCCTGTCCGGTAGCAGTTGAACCCCTCAGGTTTTGTGTGCTGAGCCCAGTTTAACTCCTTTGCTCTGCTTTGGTGTGCAGGGCTTTGGGCCAACTAGGCTGCAGGGCAAGGTGCCCAGGAGTCTGCACAGACACTGGTGTAGTGGGACAACTGCACCTCACTGATGCCATTGACAGGACTTGCTGTGAACATCTCTAATTCGTATCTTCTTGCCTACTAAGTGCAGGCTACGACCGTGCACTCAGATGGATGCAAATGTCATTGGTTTGACAAACCTGCTTGTTCCTCTGCTGAGTGCTGGCAGTGAGGAAATCCTGCTGGGAATAGGTATCTCCTGGAAAAAATAATCCCTCCATGTCCTGATATGGGGAGGGTCTGTCTGTGAGGCTCTGCACATGGAGCACTGGTTGTACCCAGGACTCGTTGCACGCAGACCAAGTACCTCTGCAGGAAAGCAGGTACCCATGTGGGGTGGAAAGAGGCTTCGCAAGACACAGAAGACAGGGCTTTGTTACGATGAAAAGAAGCTCAGAATTTCATCCGTCTATCTCAGAGCAAGATTTCTTTTAGCACTCTTTGGAGTGATTGAAATAAGCTGCTGAGTGGGGGTAGGTGTGTGATGCTAAAGGACCCAGAAGTGTTTTATGGATCTTTCTTGCTCTGTGCAGTCAGTTCTGAGGATGCTCCTTTGGGAGGCTGGGTAGCCACAGCTCAAGAGCATGACCTCTAGGGAGAGGACCAGTGAGGAAAAGCAACGCAGCCCTGCCATGGCTTCAGCATGTGCTGCAGCGTGCTTTGCCATGGCAGCAGCTCGGCAGCTGCTGGAAGGGCTGGGGACAGGCTGGGGACAGCCCCAGTTACACAAGGGCTGTTGTGAAGCAGAGAGGTGAAGCAGCAGCACCATGAGTTATGGCACCAGCCACCCCAGCACTGATCCACTCTCCGTAGCACCCCCAGCCCCTGGCAGCACAGCCTGCCCCGAACAACTGCAGCTGCTGCCTCCACCAAGAAAAACATCCCGACTGCCGTGACAGTTGAGCAAGGGGCTGGAGGGGGTGAGTTTAGTGGTGGGACACGGCCACGGTGAGGAGGTCCCAGTGACAGACCTTGCTGGGCTGCAGCCCTGGCTGTCCTCTCACTGAGCTCCTTGCTGGAAACCTGCTGTCCAGCCAAGCTTGTCTCTTAACAGCCGTCATATGTTGGGAAGGTTGGGAGCACCCTCCGACTGCCCCTCCTCCTTGTTTTCCCTCATCTCCCTTGTTTTCTTCTTCCTCCCCTGCCCCATCATCACCTTCTGCTGCTTCTTCTCACTTTGGAGTTACCTTCAGCAAACACCGCTGCATCCTACCCGAGCCAGGCAAAAAAGCAGCTTAGTCCCCATGGCCAAATGTAGGCTTAGAGGCACAGCACAGACACAGCTTCATTAAGCCAGGCTGAGCCTTACGGGAATCATTCCTGGCCCAGGCTTGAAAAACAAATATAGCACGTTGGTTTGCTTTGGCTGCGCCAGGAGGGTCACGCAGGGACACAGGTTTGCTGTTCTGATGGGAGGCAAGGTCCAAAGAGCAGCGTAATAGGCTGGAAAGCCATGGAAATGGTATGTCATTATTTACATGTCAGGGACCGAGCCAGCAAAGGCTCAGGATGGGCTCCTAGGAACGGGACAGGTTTGTGCTCATGCTTGTCATGTGCAGGAGAGACACGAGGCATGGCCGAGCCTGGTGGGGTCTCAGCAGTGTGTTCAACCAGAGCAGGTCCTGCAGAGCAGGGACGGGTCAAAGCCCAACTGCATCCTGCCAAGGGCAAGCAGTGTCCCATCCATCCGAGCTCACCCCACTCCTCTACACCCGCTCGACTGTCTCAAAGCACCACAGGTCTGCACTGAGTCCAAGCGCCCAAAGGTTTGATGGTTTTAGCAGAGGTTTGACCATCACAAGCCCACCCCAGGTGCTTCTGCATCCCTGGGTCCAAGGAGGGTTGGATGTGGAGGTGCTGGCAGTGGCAGTTCAGCCCAGGAAATTTTCTTGGCTGCCTCGGGCATGGGATGTATTCTGCCCCTC
>WTSP01024774.1:0-12485 GCA_025331215.1 Actenoides lindsayi | reverse complement strand
TTCTTGTTAATAGGCCATTGTACAGTCTTTGCCAGATGTTTCCTGAGGCAGCCAGTGACAGTGTTAAGTTTATCCTTCGAGACGCTGCACATGATATGGAAGAAGTAATTGAAGTCAAAGGCCGTGCAACATTTCCAGGTTTAGATATGGTAATGAATGCAAACTGCTAGGAAAGTGTCTTTTGCTTTCCATTAGGACAGAAATGCCAGTTAATGTAAGATGACATTAAATTTCATTTTATATTTCAAAGTATGTAATGAATTATTAGCACCTATGACTTTTTAGGTTTCTCAGTATTCTAAATTGCCTCTCTGGAGATAAGTTGTAACACACACACAGCCCCAACAACAACAAATCCTGAGAAACAAGCAAAACAATCCCAAAACAACAGTCCAACCCACACACACATGTTCTTCAGAATAGAACTGTGACTGTAATATTTGTAAGGCAAAAATACCTTAAAGTTGCCACTCCAGTTTTTATAGCAGAACATTCTTTGTTTTCCTGATTAAATTTAAACGAGTAGTTCTAGGAAGGAATTATATTGTCAGTTATGTCCTGATTTCTTTTAAGTGCAATTGTGTAAAAAAACAAAACAAAACAAAAAAGCCTCAAAAATCCATAGAAGTACGATATATCCTAGGTTAACAAAATAACAATGACATAATATTACGGGTATAAAAATGCAACATTTCTTAGTATTTTATATATTATAACTGCTAAATTAATGCCTCAAAGTATTTACCTTTCCATCTTAAGTTTCAACATTTCAGTGGCCATGCTAAATGTGAACAGACTCTTTTTTCAGTGTCTAGGTAAATGGCTGTAGGGGAATTGAAGAATGGAGCATATGGAAAATGAGTATTTGGTTATTGTAGTAAAAAGTTTCAAAGACAAACCATAAGTCAGTAATCCAAAGGGATCTAATTGTTTTCTGTCTCCCAGCTTGATGAAGTAGTGCTGCCTAATAGGGTAATTAGACTATCGGAAGAAAATAGACTGAAGGATTTGATTAGAAGACTTGGTTCTTACAGCTTGGAAAATATTTATATTGAGTTCTTTTGAAGAGTCTTTTTTTTCAGGATGTTTTGGATTTTGCAGGAAATGTATTGTAGAGAGCTTTTAACTTCTATTTATATTGTGTCACTGTCACCCTTATGACACCAATCACACTTATAACCTGTATTCCCCTCAGTAGAGGTTTGAAGCCATCATTATCTTTTAGGGTGGAATTATATCACTTTCCTATTCTCAGAGCACCTGTTTGAATGAATGTACCTCAGACCAGTTGTGTTAGTAGATCTTGTGTGCCTGTAGTTAATCTAACCTGAAATTTGGAAATTTAGTAACCAGAAGAGCTCAGGAGAATATTTGTTTGTGAGAGAAGTTTTGTAGAGAAACAAAGCTGAAACAATAAAACTTTACTTGCATCTAGCTTGCTGTGTAAAAGTCCACTTAAATAATATTCAGAATTACCTGGCAACTGATGTTTAACATCCTGCTGGTCTTGACAGGAGGTGATTTGTAGCTCTCTAGCAGGTCCTCTTGAGTAAAAGTGCACCTACTCACTGTTTAGTTCTCTTGGCGGCAACCATTGTTTGTTGATGTGAGCTAGTGCCCAAGAGTCCTGGCCACTTAATTGTCTGTGCTGAGGACCTGTAGAAAGGTGTCTCAGGTCCTGTGTGGCCACTTGCTCATTTGTTTGTGGTGTAAGAGGGTGTGATTGTGGTGAGCTGAAGAGGGTCAGATTTTGTTACAGAGTAAATGGGCTTAGGAGGCATGGTTCCTTCTTGGTGGTTCTTTCAGCTGCCTTGTTGGATGAATGCAATGTTACACCTATAATGGATAGTCCATTTTCTCATGTAACTTAAACAATTGTCCAATAACTAGGTCACATATATCAGATTTCTCAAAATTATTTATATTGTAGTATTTTGCCATTACTGCATGGCAGTTACTCGTTCATCAGTTACATGTGTAAAGTCAAGATGCTGGGAATAACCTCTTAACTATGTTTTGCCTCACTCTGTTTTATGTGCGATCAGCTTATTTATTTGAAAATTACATCTCTGCTGTTTCCCACTTCTGACTTCTGGCATCCAGTTGTAACACCTGCTTTTATGTATATGAGTCAGCTACTTACTAAGGTATGTCTGTGATGTTGTATCTCAGTATATAACTGAATTTCCTTGTTTCTTCCTAGAACTCCAAATATATGTGTTAGCGTTAATGTATGCAGTGGAAATGTACTGAAAATGGACCTTTGTGTTTGGTATAGTCACAGACAGTAATTGGAAGAAAAAGTGAAGAAGAAAAAAACCCTTGCAGAGTACAGTCCAATTCACAAGATAATATCTAATTTTTTATATTTTTTTTTCTCAAGCAAGATTTCCTTATATGGCAAAATACACAGCACTGCTGATAGAACAGGCTGAATACAATCTGAAATCATTCATTAGTGATTTCTCTTCCATATATTGCATTTGTTCCTACTTAAGAAACTAATTTACTTAGAAATTGGCAGTATTTGTTTTCCCTGAAGATGTACCTAATGGAGTGCATTGCAGTACAGTTAAAATATGTCCTTACAAACAGGATATTTGGATAGAAAAACACATTTCAAAAGTCTTGAACTAGTTTTTTCTAGTGCTGTCAGATATCCAAGTTGCTCTGAGCCTTTTATTTCCTTGGTTCATTTCTGAGAAACTTATTGTTTGTGGTTTAGCACCTTCTAGTGGCTAAACCAGTTCTGGCAGACTTCTTCCTCAGTTCTGCTTACACTCTTTGGTGAGGGCAAGGGAAAGCCAGTATGTTTTTCACATAAGTCCAAAGGGTGTAATTTTACAGAATTTGAATCTATACAACTTATTTAATATTTCTGCTTTTTGGGAGATCCTATAGACTTTCAATTACAAATATTTTGTGCTTTTATCTTTCCCTTTAGTGTCGCATCACAACATTGGAGGATGTTATTAAAGGGTTATTTGTATGCTGTTTGTTCCTGGAATATGTGTCTCTCTCCAGAAGATTTGTACCAGAACTCATCAATTTTTTTCTTGGAGTGCTTCACATATCTCTACCCAAAAAACAGGCCCAAGGTGAGTTTGTTTAGAGGGAATGAGTAATACATTTTCATATTATTGTTTATCTTCTAAATTTCAAGAAAAATCTTTCACACTGAGTTTGTTTTGAACAAAAGACCAAAATCATCTGCTAGTTTTGCCACACACAGCCTTGATTCTTGGACATTTTTGTTATGAACTAGATCCTCTAGTGTTGTTGGCAGGAAGAAAAGAACCAAAGTTGTTAAAGAAAATGAAGTCTTGATGCCCACAGTGCAGTATTTTGGCAGTATTGTTCTTCTAAGTAGTGTGATTGAACTGTGCTCTGACATCCACATTCACAATGAGTACCCTGTCTCTTCACAGCAAGGCAGCACCTAATGCTGCAGATACACTCCCTCTTCAGCTAAGAGCCCTATCACGGAGATCAATGAGAGAAGTGTATCACAAAGTTGGTATTTTTCCTCCTTTTTTTTTCCCCCCCCAATTTGGCATGGATTTGTTGCAGTGTAACAGGGCAGCTATCCCCACAAGCAGGATTAGTCTGTGCTGTAACATAACTGTAAACTTAGTAACTTGTACAGACAACAGGGAGAATAAAACAATCTTTTCAGTTGGATCCATATGATAGCAAATTATTTTTATTTACCAGTCTTCAGCTTTCTTTGACTTTTTGGATTCATTTCTAGCTTTAAAGTTATTCTACATCTAAGCATTTTTGTTGACAAGTTTAGTGACAATAATTCACTTAGCTTTGTCAGTAACTAATTCATGTGTTTGCATCTCTCTCCGGGTCACTCTGAGTGTCACTCTCACTGAGCATGTGCGAAGAGATTCTGCAGGAAGGGTATTCTCAATTCATTGTTTACTGGCAAACTCACAAGACATCTGGAATTTAAGGGACAACAGGCTATGTATTAATATACTCACCAGTGTTGATAAGACACCTGAAGAGTCTTTGTTCCCTAGGTAGTCATCAGTCTGGTAAGGAAGTTCAGCCTCTGATGCTGCAGTATTACAGTACCTCTTCAGCAGAACTGAGTGGTTGTCTTGCAACTCCCTCCTTTTTTTTTTTTTCTTTCCTTCCTCCTTAGGATTTTTCTGCCTGTCCATGCTGTTTGTTTTTTTTTCTTTTGAATTCTTGAGCTAATATTGATCCCTTTCTCAACAAGCTTAGCACTGCAGTTTCACCTTTATTATCCTGTATGGCTCTACCCTACAGATTTTCTCCTAGCTGCTTCTCACAGTTTATCAGTTTCCTCTGAAGTGTGAGCCAAGGTTACACAGCTGGGCTGCATCAGAGCTAAGCCCAGGATTCTCAGAACGCCAACAGCTGAACTCTTGGAAAGAGGTTACAGAGTGGGTGGGTTACATAGCACTTAAAGTATTTTCTCCTTTCTGTGCTTTCTTAGGAATGTTAGATCTACAAAGGTTTTTGGTATAGTTAGGATAGAGGATTCAGCAAAATCAGATAAGAAACTATTTTAAAGTATTTAGTGGTAATTGGTGATCAAGAGTTAATCTTTTTTAAAATTTCCTTTGTATTTCTACTAATGATTTTGCACTACCTAAATTTGCATGGTACTGGTTTCTTTTAGCAAGGAGGAAGAGCTCAATAAAAGATATGTTAATGGCATAGTGGTCTTGGAGAATTTTTAATTCAGTATTGATGTTTTGATGTTATCAAAGTATCCAGTCATGGTTTTAAATATTCATGGTGGAACTATTGCTGATTAATGTAATGATTAGGCTGTTAACACAGAACATTTTTAAATGAGCATGCATTTTGTTCTCTGGAACATTGATAAAACAAAAACACCAAAAAAATTTCTCAGGGTTCAATTTTGACAGTAAGTGGAATCAGCAAATAGAGCTCTTCATTGCTTTAATTTTATTAGCTTGATCCATAAATCTCTCACGTGAAGAAATTATATGGAATACAGCTTCACAGAAGACTAAAATACAGTCTGCTTTAGGCTTAAGAAACAGTTATTACTTTAAAAATGGAGAAGAGGTGGAGGGAGTGGCAAGGAATTGTCATTGTTGATAGCCTTAGCTAATGAGATTGTTAATGAGATCTGCTATCCTGTCACAAGTAAAGCAGATAATAAAACTCATGTGTCTTAGTTCTTGCATACGTCTGTGTGTCATAATCTCTGACAACTTTGGGTTTCAAATTTATGAGTCTCTATTTAAACATGTTGGTCTTCTAATCTGTCTGTAAAGAGCCATGTACAGGTTCTAGAGCATGCAAATAATCTGAAATTACTGTTTGAAAAAGTTTTGAAATAAGTTCTCTTGCTAGCTTCTGGGACGTAAGGAAAACAAAGGAAGGGGGGGTGGGGGGGGGGGAAGTCCAGCACAGAGGCTACAAATTATATTCTCCTTTAGCATCTGAGGAATTTCATGGCTTCTTTCATGTTTTATAAGTACCATTTCACAGATCAGCTTATGATCAGAGGCACAGTGATTCTTGTTTTCTGTATGCCCTGTAAGTATTCTGTGTGTCATGCTACTCCCAGGTGCAGGACATTGCGCTTGGCCTCCTTGAACTTCACAACGTTTGCACAGGCCGACCTCTCAAGCCTGTCAAGGTTCCTCTGGTTGGCATCCCTTCCCTCTAAACTACCAGCCACACCACTAAGCTTGGTGTCATTCACAGACTTGCTGAGGGTGCAATCAATGCCATTGTCCATGTCTCTAACAAGGATGTTAATACTGGTTCCACTGTGGACCCCTGAAGGACCGTACTCATCACTGGTCTCCACCCAGACATTGAGCTGTTGACCACAACTCTTTTGAGTGTGACCATCCAAGTAATTCCTTATCCCACAAGTGTTCCACCCATTAAATCCATGTCTCTCCAGTTTAGAGACAGGGATGTCATGCAGAACAGTGTCAAATGTTTTACACAAGTCCAGGTAGATTATGTCAGTCACTCTTCCCTTATCCACCAACACTGTAACCCTGTCATAGAAGGGCACCAAATTTGTCATGCACAATTTGCTTTTAGTGAAGTCATGCTGGCTGTTAGCAATCATCTATTTTCCGTGTGCCTGAGCATAGTTTCCAGGAGGATCCCCTCCGTGATCTTGCTGGGTACAGAGGTGACACCAACTGGCCTGCAGTTCCCCAAGTTGTCTTTTATTTCCACTTTAAAAATGGGCGTTATTTTTCTCCTTTTCTAGTCACTGGGAAGTTCACCAGTGTGCCATGACTTTTCAGATGTTATGGAGAGTGACTTAGCAACTTCATCTGCCAGTTCCCTCAGGGCCCTTGGAAGCATCTCATCAGGTTCCACAGACTTGTGCACAATTTAGGTTCCTTAGGTGGTCTCAAACCTGATCTTCTCCTACAGTGTGTGGTACTTCATTTTCTCAGTCCCTGCCTTTGGATTTTGTGAATTGGGTGGCATGGCTGGAGCACTTACCTGTGTTTCAGTGTTTTCCATTGTTTTAGGAAAATGTAATACTGTTATAATATTTTTTTAAAGCAGTACGATTAAAAATGTAAGAAAATTTGTTGGTTTTTCTTCTGTCAGAAAGAATGCTTAGAATTGATCTTGTTTAATTATTATTTGTCTTGTTTTTTAGGCTATACTGTAGTGCATCCATTTACACCAGTGGGGAAGAATTTAGAACTGCTTTTGGTCTGTGATAAGAAGGATCTGCAAAGCTGGCAGAAGCAAAATTTGCCGTTGAGTATTGTGACCAGATTAAAGGAAACCAGCCAAACAGAAATGAATCATATCAGGTACGTAGGAAACGTGAACAGAAGAAGCACCAGATCCACTTTTTGTAACCCCAGTGACAGTGCCCTTTAGGACTAAAAACAGGAGCAGTTGTTCTGCTATATTTTTATAGTACTACTGCGTAGCCTGTGAACTGGTGAATCTTTTGCCAGAATGTTATGTGGAGGGCTTGCTCGAGTGCTCAGCCCTTCCCTTCCTTTTCAGTACAGCTGTGAACTGAAGAGGATGGTGCAGAGACAGAGGAGGTGCTCAGTGCTTTGAACTGTTAAGCTCTTCAGAAATGAATAACTATATTTACTGACAAACACTATGTTAGAAAGTGTCACTTAAGTAATAAAATACTGAAGTTAAGAAAGACTACAGTTAAACATGTTAATTAACCATGTTCAGGCTCATTTTTCACATCATGCATGTGTTACCGTATAACTTACTTCAGGGGTGAGTAGGCAGTTTGTTAGGAAGTTAAAAAAGAAAACCCAAACCCAAAATTACTAACTCTGTTTCAGTGAAGAACTTCAGAACCCGTATAGAAACATCTCACTCCACCTAAGTGGCAAAGACAGAGTACTGGCTTGTGCTCTGTGTACTGACAAAGCTTTGTTGCTGATGGACTTCTTGGGTATTTGCTTAGGAGAGTGAAATGTTTAGTCTCATTTAACAACTAGAAAGAGCCTTGTAACAAGTTCTGTCAAGCAGTCTTAACAACAGGTGCTGCTATCACTCCAAAATTTAATTTGGTTCATTTTATTTGAAAATCCACTACAGTTTTTGCAAGTGAAATTGTTAATTCTTTTGTGCATTAACAGGCTGTCATGTCTAGCCCTGTGTTATGACCTTATTAAGAAGTGTGCAGCTCTGTACGAGTCCTTACCATCATTCCATGAAATAATGCACCCTATCAGAATTCTCCTTACACAACATGTGCCAGTGAATGAATATCCAGAAAAAATGCAGGTATGAGTTCCTTGATAATAAAATAATTATTATGTTTGGTTTTATTTATAAATTATGTGATCTTTGTGCTTAAACACATAAAATAAATATAAGCATCAGTGAGATTTTTTTTCAAGGGTCAGGCATTTGCCTTTTGTGCTCTTTGAAAATCATAGTTATGTTTCTTTGGAAAAAAAGAAGAGCAGAGAATGTTTAGAAAAGATATTTTTTTATTGTGTATCTTGTCTTGCCCCTCTAATTAAAGAGAATACCACTTAGCCTGTAATAATGTAACATTGCACAAGTTACTTAGTTTATAAGACTAGTAGCCTGATCAACCAGTTGCTTTTGTACTTTTGTAATCAATCTTATTTGGTACAACCAAATAAGTATATGAAATTCATGAGGTAGTATTTATAACTATCTAACATCAATATGCCTGGGCAGGTACCTTACTTAAAACAGGGCAGTTGTTTATTTTCTAGCAATGAGGTTCCAATTTTTAGTCTGTATCTTCTCAATGTAGCAGAAATTCTCCTCAAAGAAGCATCATGAAATTTCCTTAGAGAACAAGGTTTTGTAACATAAAATGGTGCAGCATGGCCTATTTTTTTGCCATGAAAATGAACAATCATTCTTAGAATGATGTTGAAAGGCAGAGTCTGAGTTAAACTGGCTTTAGTCATGCTTCTTCCTCTGCTGGATGAAACTACTTGCAGACCTTTTTTATTGTCCAGGATACCATCTTAATAGACTTCCAAAAGTGTTTAAAAATTATCCAGCCTGGAAGGCTTACATCATTTCAGTGTTGGCAATGTCCTAATGAAGAGCAGTAATTTTACCCAGAAAAAGAGCATATGGGGAGAACATTACTGTTGATTCAATTTACAGTAGTTTGTGAATTGTGGTGTCCTTGGTATGCTTCTAAAATTGTAATTTGATTTGCATTTTCAGGAGTGGTATGGCAGTGCTCTGAAAGAGCTAGAGAACAAAGTAAAACTCTATACCCCACTGATATGTGAGAAAAAGAAGCCGGTGCCATTGAAACAGTATACACCTAAAATTGTGAAAGTGTAAGTGACACTTGATACAAAGGAAAAGTGGTTTTAAACATTAAGATTTTCAGCAAGGTAAAAGGATTTGGAAAACAGGAGATAAAACAGATAACTTCTTTTGCTGGATTTTGTGCACAAATCCCAGTGGAGCAGCTACTTGGGTTGTAGGGAGGAAAAGAAAAAGGAATTCTGAGAAATAGAGCAAAGATTACCTTATGGAAAAAACCAGCACTGGAAATCTACTCTTGCCCATACCGTCAATTGTAAGTTAATACATTTCAAGATGAAAAGAGGTGGTTGTTATTATTTAGTCAGGTGCTTTACTGAATGCTCTGTCGAGCACTCAAGTCTGGAGAACAAGAGGGAGTAGGTCATATCTATATGACTACATGAAGGTAAGGACGGGTGAGGAGAGTACTGAGGGATGCTGCACCAGTGCAAAAGTTAAGGCACTATTCCTGTACTCTGCATCACAGCTCATAACAAATAATCAGTCAGATGAAGCATTCCTTTAAGCGTACTTACTTGTCCCATTCCTTTCGTTTCCCCAACCAAGCAGCTTTCTACCTTCCAACAGTAGCAATGGAAAAAACCATGGGGGTGTGGGGGGGTTCACCTTTTTTACAGATCTTCCAGTGACCACATGCATTTTTGTATTCTCTGTTGGGTGTTAAATTTTAATAACAATAGTTTTGTTTTGTAGATAAAAGTAATACGGTTCTGATTCAGGGTATCTGCTTTATATTGGCTGCTGACTTATTTAGCCATGTTGGTTATCTACAGGGGCATAAATTGTCTTCCTTCTTTATTCTAATAATTGAAGAGGACACCCTTCTTCTGCTGTACTCATTTATCCCAAAGTAACTGATCAGACTTTTTATGTAGAATTAATCTGCAGAGAAGGTCTATAAAATCTTCAGATATATTGGGAGATTTGATCTTTCTTCAGACACCTTTCATTCTTCTGCTCTAGCTTTTGCAGTCCATTCAAAATGCAAGCTACGTATGGGGGGAATGAAGCATAAATGTTGTCTGCTTGTCATTTGCACGATGATGACACTCAGTTAGAAGGTCTGATGAATGTTTTTCTGGTGTGTTCATTAGGCAGTTCCTTACCTGCAAGTTCATCATATAATATGCAGGAATTAAAATACTGAGTTAGTATTCATACGGAAACTCACTCTTTAGCAACACGAAAAAGTTGTTTTTGTTAAGGTGTTGTGTGCTCACACGTGCATTCTCATTTCAGCTTAGAGTTTGGAAGAACACAAGGAGGCAGCAAGAAGGAGCAAGAAAGAAAGCAGTTGATTCGGAAACATAGACGTGAACTTAAAGGAGCCATTCGTGAGATTCGGAAAGATAACCAGTTCCTGGCTAGAACGCAACTCTCAGAAATCATCGAAAGGTAATGGAGCCTTTCTTTCAGCACCTGTTGGGAGGTTGTTCTGCTGTCTGTTCATTTCGTTGCTGCGTGCCAAGGCTGACGATAACGATCAACCACACTAAACCTAAATAAAGTTGGACAATGTAGAGAAAACCAAACATTTTCAATAGAGATAGTTTGAAGTGTTTACAGCTTTGCAGTTTCATTTCTCTACTTTAAGAATATGCAGAATGTTTTTATTTAAAGTGTCTGTTGGTAAAATTTAAGACTTGGGATTTTTTAATAAATTAATATTGACTGTTCAAATATACTTACTTTCTTTTTTCCTAATATAATCTTCCTGAAATAATTTATATGCTGATTGTTTGTTTTACAGAGATAATGCCAGAAAAAGAAAAGTGAAAGAGCTGCTTGGTAGCCTTGCTACACAGGAAGGTGAATGGAAGGCAATGAAAAGGAAAAAAGGGAAGAACTAATTGGGACTATCTACAGCAGGAAACTTTTTTTTTACTGCCTTATAAAATACCCCAGTCCTCTGGTTTTTGAGCAGATTTTAATTCATTCTTTGGATGCATTCGTTTTGAGCACACAACATCATCAGATCTGTCTGAAAAAGTGAACCTGATTATTGGAAAAATCCACAGGTTTTCATAAGGAAAATAAAAACAACACTTTTGTATCTTGTATACTTCTGTTTATTTTATTAATGGAGAATATTTGGATGAATAATCAGAATTGTTACGTGTGAGACCAGGTTTTAGTCTAAATTAAACTACACACAGGAAAAAAAAAACTGTACAGCAGAAACTACTTGTTATTTTATTTCATTATTAATAATTGCAGACAGCTTTCATAGTGGTAATGTGTTAGCAATTGAAGCAGTAACATTTTAATTAGTCGGTAGCTTTGGAACATTCTAATTCATGTATTTAGTAGAGTAATGGAATTGGCTTTCAAGTAGAAGTCCTTTGTTAAAGCTGTATGTCTCTTCATCTCTTCAGTAGATTTTGAATTGAGCACAGCTCTGAAATTCTTAATAATCTAGGGTGGGGTCACTAGAATTCCTCAGTGTGTTCAGAACTGCCTGATGCAAGTGGACAGTGATATCCTTAACTCTCTTCTGCTTATTTTATCATCTATATCTAGTTACTGAAAATGACCCAGCATGACTTTAGAAAACATCTGTGCTTCAAATAGAGACAATACATAGTTCCAACACTTCTTAATAACGTATTTGTGAAGAAACTTTGTAACGAGACGAAGGTGCTAGACTGAAGTAGGTTCACTTATTCAGGTGTTCACTGTACTCTGCCTATTTGATGGGTTCAGTGACAGTTGTTATGCAGTGAAGAAAATTGTAATGTTTTCTTGGAGAATTCTTACGAAAATGAAATCTTGTTTTACAATAACATTTAAATTTCAGTCTAAAGATCAAACTATAAAGAAGATCCTGTAAAGAATGAACTAATGGTCATGGTTCTTTACGAAAACAAAGAAAACCCCAAACCCTCTTCCGGTTTCAAACCTTGTTCCTAGATCTGATCTCTTGTGTTTTGGCCAATAGGTAACTCAGACGTGATTACACTTGCCAACTACTCATGAAGGAAGACTTAAATGCTGTCAGTAAATCTGATTTACCTGGTGAGGCCTGGTTGTTTCAGACTGGCTTAGAATGTTTTCTTAGTTCTGTATTTTTGTGGGTGTATTTTTTTCAAATTAGACTTGTAATGGAAGCAGGACTAAAACTGGGAGAGCATGAGTTGAAACACTTAGGCTTTACATTTAAACTCTAATGACAACACTATCTTTGTAAGGTAAGTCTTGTTAAAAGTTCATCTATGTGTTTTTCTTAAAAGAGAAAAGCACTTTATTTGAAGAAAAGGGCTTGTATTGAATCTCAGTGCAACTGTATAATGCAAGTAATGTGTGATTATCAGCTTTTTTTGACTTGCAAACCCAGTGGTATTATGTGTTAAAATAGGCTAGATAGTAAGTGTGCGGGGGAGATCCTCATGTCACATAAAAATGAGTAAGATTTCTGTGTTTGCAATCTATTCATGCTTCTGAAAACAAATATATTTTCAGTTAATCTTTCCAAAATCAGTAAAGCCATCTTCTGAAACTTTACAGGGATCTCAGAAGGTTAGTGTATCTCGTGTTTTATTTCCCTTTGGTACAGTTTGAATTTTTTTCTTGGGGGGGGGGGGGGGGGGACAGTTTGCCTTCACGCCCCCCTTTTTTTATCTACCCCACCCCCGGACCTTCAGACTAAAACAACAGGGGGGGCCCCGCCCCCCTTT
>WTSP01024773.1:0-42009 GCA_025331215.1 Actenoides lindsayi | reverse complement strand
GGCTGGGTAGCTCCGGGCCGGTTCGCGGGCAAGTTGCCCCGCGTGGCGTGGGTTGTATTTTCCGCATAGCGCGGTTTGAAATTCATCTTTGTTGGTTGTTTGGTTTTTTTTAAACAAAACCACAAAACCCCAAGGTTAGGCAGGGTTGGCCTATAGCTGGAGCGAAAGGGGAAGAGAGAACACGTATTTCGAGCCTTCATTCACATACAAAAGTGCTCACAGGGGTTAGACTTGGAGGAAGTGTTCGTTTATTTTCTGTGGTTTGTACCCTTGGAGTTGTAAGGAGAGGTCGTGAATGGGAAGGATAAGAGTAAACCACACATGTTTAAAAACCAAAATAAACCAAACTATCTTCAAATACCAGTTGCAGATTGTCAGCAGTGTTTGTTATTACTGTGGTGTTTACCAAAAGTCAACTTTCTAAAACCTGAGTAGCGACATTGATAGCACTGTGAAGGAAACTCAACATTACTGCTGCAGAATAGCAGGTGTTCTTACTTCAGGTGTTTGCTTTGACCAAAACATATGAAGAGGACAGAACTTCAGAATATTTACTTTATGTACAGTGTGTTTTGAAATTATGTGGCGTCTCATGCTGTTGCTGCTTGAATAAATACCTATTTTCAATATAGTTTTCTGTTGTGCTTTGTATTTTGGGCTTGCTTAAATGTGTAGTGCTTTAAAGCCAGAATTTAGCGTGTTTGCTAAAACTTACTTTGCGTTACAGAGGTTGAGTTAAATTTGCTGACAGGCAACATCATCGTAAGGTTTTAAATGTATGGTAAAGACAATTTTACTAAAAGTTAGATGGTTTGCCTTTTTGATATTGTTGAGTACTCAGTGAATTATTTCAGCAGATTATTTTCAATTTTATCTGAGGGGTTTTTTATAGCTGGAAGTGGTCTCTGCATATACAGCTCTGTCAAAGAAATGAGAGTGACACAGTAAAGTCAGACTGATTTTAAGTCAGTAATCGTTTTTATGCTTCCTGTCATAAAATATCCATCTGCTAAATTGTAATGGATTCTTGGTTTCCTTTGCTAAGAACAACCACCTTCTACCTATTTCCTTTTCTCCCTTAAACGTTCCATTTCTCAATGAAAGAGAGGTGAGGATTGTACCAAGTGTCATCTGTTGCAAGCCTTTCCCAGCCTTTCAGCCAAAAGAGGGCACGCTGCTTCTGCGCGCTTGTGCTGCGTGCTGTTTGTGTCACAGGAGGACTGCGGGGCGGCCAGCGAGCATCTCACACTGGCTGCAAGTGAGGTGCTGGAGGAGAGCTGGAGAGGCACCTCAGTGCCAGGCCACGCTGAGCAAAAGTTGAGGAGCACTTTCTTCTTTTTGTTGTAGAGCCATTGTGGGAATAACTTGGCCTATGGCAAAATTATTTTTGAAAATGAGACGCTTTCAGCTGAGGAATTAACAGCTCTCATGGGTTGAACTTCCAATGGAACAGCTAATAGTGTGGGATACGTTGCACATCTCCATAATACAGCTACGATGTGGCTGGGAATGAAGGAAATTAAATGTCTACTGTTGTTTTCTTAGGCTAATTTAACTGGTTGCATAACTCCACTAAAACGAGCTAGACGAGTTGTAGGTGTTAATACTGTGATATGCTTTTAGTGGCCTCCAGAAGAGATAGGAGTTGTTTTTTTTCCAAGGTGCTTTTTGTTAGCATTAAGTGAAATTAATGTGAAGTGGTTTTCAGAAATGATGCTGGTTGTGGTTAGCCATGTAGGTTAACTTGCTCTCTAAAGTAGGTAGACAAATGGCATCAATAATGCACAACAAATCTGAATTTTTAACAACAAAGCCATATTTTTTCTTCAGTTTTAATAGTAGGGGTCTCTGCCTTTAAAGCATGCTTTATTGCCCTGAATTTTCTTTGATGGCAAAACATATGCAGGTGTACAACACAGTGATAGGCATGAGATCCTTAGGTGACCGTGTATAGTTATTGCAAGTGCTCAGGAGCTGTGGCATCATGTGTAGCTCCCTTCTTGCAGAGCTGTCATGTTTCGGGCAACGTTGCATTCTGCTTCCAGCTCTGCCAGTTGAAACTCCTAATTATGTTCCTGTTTGATGCAGCATCCAATGGGTGGTTTGTTAAACACCTGGCAATACTGCTTTTTTTTTTTTTTTCTAGGACATTGCAGCTTTCTCTGATTAGTTTTCTGAGCCGTTCTTTATTGTAAGAAGGAAACACATCTTCCCCCCACCTGTTTTTTGTTTCATTGGGGTTTTCTTTTTAAACATCCTTTTAAAAGCAACAAACAGCTATTTCCTGTAAATTGTAATACTAATACTGAAAAAGAAACTCCAGTAAACACCCCTCCTATTGAGATACATGATTCATTTTGGTTTTAAAGATGACATTTTGGGAGAGAGGTTGTACTGGGAAACAAAGAGAAGTCTCGTAAGGCTGGGGAGAAATAAACCGAGATGCTTAAATAGGTCGTTTCCCCTTGGCTCTCGCTGTGTCTTGCGAGGTACTGCTGTAACAAGTTAAAACATTTGTCTCTGCATCCTTTCCACCTCTTTCCAAATAGAGCACGCTGCCAGTGACTCTTGCCACGAATGTGTTTTGCTCAATGCACAGACTGGTCAGGCAGCAGATTCAGTGCTATGCTGTGGGGAAGAAGGGTGCAGCAGCACTTCTGTGTAGCTTGCTGGAAGTCTTGCATGTATTCTTAAACTGGTCGCCTGTTGCTACTTCTGAGGGATCTTAGAAGGTTATGAGCACATCTCTCAATAAATTCCATCAAGTAATAGCAAATATTACAAACCTACCCCTTTGAAAATTGTCCGTTATTCTATGTCAGCAAAGCGTAGATTTTTTGCCTTTAAAATCAGTGTGTGCTGGCCTGTGGTTTGTGAACCACTTTTGTTTCAGTTTTTATTTCAATTTCAGGCTGGACGAACGTTGTACAGCTATGGAGAATGAACCTAACACGACAACATGTTCTGCACCTACAACGACTGTCACCACCACCTCCACTTCCCGGACGCAGCTGCCGCAGATTTCTGTCTACAGCGGCTCTGACAGGCATGCCGTCCAGGTACTGGGCTGTGAGATCTCCTGGCCTGTCCCGTACAGTGCTCTCAAATACAGGCACTGAAAAACACTTCACATAAAATTAACTTTCCATTCGTACCTGCTGTCTTCTTTCCCAACATTTTACTTACTGGTTTTCAGAAGATATTGTCAGACTGCTTAAGAATAGTGCAGTGTACAGGCCTGTCTCCCAAATAAGAGAGGGGGAAATGCTATGCTGAAAATTTTTATTTGCCATTCCCTAAGGGTATGGATTATTAACATAAGACACTACAAAATAAAGTTGTTTGACCAACATTGACTGCTGGGATCCAGAGGTACCCGTTTGTTTCTGACTGTTGCTTTGGATCCAGCCCCATCTTGCTGTTCTTTAAATGAGGTCTCCTCACACTCTGTACAGTCCATTCTGTTGGGTTTGCTAATTAAGTCTCTCACACACTTATCCTGGTCTTTCAAAAAGCAGAAAGTTCTGTAGGACTTGTTGAAAATTGAAGGGGCTTGGATGTTGTGTTCTGAATGATGTCGTATCGTCAAGCTTTCCTTGTAAACCTGAATATATTTATGTTGACTGTAATTTGGCTGAGAACAGTGATGGAGTTCTGTACTACATAATTGGTGTGAAAAGAATTCATTTTGCTTTATTTCCTTGTAAAGGTGAACTTCAGCATCGTGTCAGCATAGTGTGTACTTTGTAATTGTAATTAATTACCTACTGATTCATCACAGGTTATTCAGCAGGCCTTGCATCGTCCTCCTAGCTCAGCTGCTCAGTACCTCCAGCAGATGTATGCAGCCCAACAGCAGCATCTAATGCTGCAAACTGCTGCTTTGCAGCAGCAGCACTTAAGCAGTACCCAATTTCAGAGTCTGGCAACTGTACCACAGGTGAGAGCGAAGATGGCTGAAAAGGAACGGTGTACTACTTGCTAGAGTAGGACTACAAGCCTAGAGCGTTGTCAAACGTTGTTAACAGCTTAAGTGCCTGAGCTTAATGCCTCACAATAATTCACTGTTGTATTTCAATAACTTTGTTCTTTTAAATTGTATCTTCCTCCAAACTCTTTGGAGGGTTTTTGTATAGATGCTCCAGTAGGCGACCATTCCATGCTTCATTGCATACATTGTAATGCATCATGTAACTCATCAGACAGCAATAGATACTAAAAGTAGGCTACTTCAGACTTCATCCCATGATTTTCTCTAAAAGTTGATGGGGAAAGCAGTATTAATAGCAATGTGTCTTAGTAAAATCAAATCAAAATAAAAACCATCTGGTATTTTAGTGGGGTTTGCCACACGTCTGGCTGCATTATAAGTAATGGCAAAGTTCAGTTTTAGCTCTGGGTGTGGAAATGTAGGAAGGAAATGACATTTCATTTCTGAAGCACACCTTTTAACGGTAGTGAGTACTGGTGGAGGCCCCTTGGGAAAACTCAAGCAGTGGAAAGATTTCCTTAGCCCTCAGTTGACCTTGGGTTGAGAATACTGTTTTGCAGAGATAGGTGGTTGTTAATGATTTGACACATGGAAATGCTAAAGCGGAGTTAAGGACCTCAGGGATATAGCTGTTGTCAAACCTGGGAATGACGCTTCTGTGCCGCTGGCTTTTTCTTCTATACCTTTTCTATTAGATCATGGTAATATATTGAGTTGGCATTTTTTCATGACAGATTTGTGTGTGCATATACAGTTAGTGAGACAGAGCAAAGCAAATCAGATTGGGGAAGGCTAAGAAGTTTTGGGATGCAGTCTGTTAATGCAGAAATCTCAATCACTGCCCTGTATTCATCTGAAGGCCTGGAATAGCATACTGATACAGACACTAGATGTGCATACATAAGTGGTCATTCTAGAGCAGGAGAATGTCCTTTACAGAATTTTTAAAGTTTGTTTTATTTCTAGAGGGTCCTAATTATAATAAAAATTATATGAGTTTTACTGGTGACATATTTTAATGGTGCCATATTTTCAGTTCTGAGCACCACAGGTAGTCAGCTGATCAGTTAGCTCCCTCATGAACAGTTTGCTAGACTTTACTTCTGATAGCTTTGTTCAGATCTTGATCTGCAAGAATCTGAGTGCCTGCAGTTGGGTAGGAATTCAGGGCATTTAGCACCTTGCAGATAGCATTCCAGAGGGCAGAGGGCACTTTGCTGGAAACTAACTCCACTGAGTCAAGCGGTTTTACTGTTAACTCGGCGAGAAGGTAACGGCAGAGAGGGATGGTTCTGATGGTTTATGCAATAATGTGAACATCACTTAAACACTTTTTGATTTCAATATTTGACACATATTCTTGCTATTTAGGCAAGCCTGTCAGGTGGGAGGCAATGTACTTCCCCCACTGGGAGTGTCACTCAGCAGTCAAGCATGTCGCAGACCTCGGTACGTAACTGAACCAAGCCCTCCATCCATTCTCAACCCCTCTTAGTTACTACACAACTACTTGGAAAACCGGAAAATATTTTAGTATTTAAATTTGTATGGTTAAAACTAATGTTTCCAAAACAATAAATAGAAGTATGATGGCTCTGCAGTAAGTGTTGGCTGTGCTTCCAGCATCCGCCAGTCGTCCTGATGTGTGCTGTCAGCCGCTGTTGTTGCTGGCCAGCGTTGGAGGCTTCTCCTGTCCCAGCTCACTCTCCGTGCTCTGAGGGGCAGCTGCTCACTCCACAAGCACTAGTGACTGTTCAGATTGCTGCAGGAGTCACTCCCTGAGCTTTCATCTCTTACATGATTTCTTACTGGGTTTTTTTCATCAGTTTCTTTATTCAGGGCACTACTGTAGGTTAAAATCATAATGGTGTATCAGTGATTAAAGAATCCACGCTGATGCTCACTTATATGAAACTAAATAAATGTTTATAGCACTCATTCTTTTATTGGTTATCATCTTTTGTCATGCATCATTTATGCACTTTCAATTATTTTATCCATATTCTAGGCATGTGCTCAGGTTTCACTTCTTAGCAGCTCTGTGTTCAGTTCATGCTGTATTTCTTTAAGTGGCGTCTTCAGACATAATTTGCACAGTCTCTTTTGTACAGTTCTACAGTTTTCTTGAGTAGGACTTTGTTAGTCCTACAGACATCCTGCTTATTAATCATACCCTCAAGCTGTTCATGAGTGCAGTGCATAGCTTGCAGTGATTTAACTGTATATTTTTTTTAAGCTCTCATAGCATTGCTTTGGCTTACAGTTGTTAGAAGAAAAATCATTCATTCATTAAATTTAGGAGGGAAAGACTTTAAAGATGTCTGTTAAACTAACAGAATAATTGGGCTGGGATTTTTCAAGGAATTATTTTAAGTCAGTGATGAAAAAGAGCTGGGCACTTAACTCTGTTAGACTCGTTAGGAAGAAAAAAAAAAAAAGAAAAAGAACCAAACAGCTTTTGTTTGAGAAGATACTAAACAGCAATTGTTGAGGGGCATTTAATATGAAATTGTAGGAAGTTTTAGTCTCCAGTAAGTTTTCAAATGTGCTTATGTAGAGTGAGGAGTCCAAGGTGTCACAAAGAAGTGTCCTGGTCAGGTTGCATAATAAGCATAACAAAAGATACCAGTCCAGTCAGATAATATAAACATTTAATGATGCTTAAATATTAAAATTCAGGTGTTTTTCTTAAAATACTGCAAATTCATGCTGCATATCCTGTAATGTGTATTTCTATGAGCGACATTTTTCCAGACTTCATAATATCATTGTTTTTACTTGTACTGCTTATTGTTATTATTTACTGCAGAATGCTTGCTCCCAGTTTAAGACTGAAAATGTACAATCTTGCCAGGATCCAGTTTGGTGATGATTGGCTCAGTATATTTTTGATGTCTTTACAGTTCAGAGATTTCAACTGCCCCTCCCATTTTTGTGAAAGGCTTTCTGGCTTTAGACCCTAGGATGAATGAATTTCCATGACAGAAGCAATATTTTTGTTTCCTTAGATTAACCTCTCCACCTCTCCTACACCTGCACAGATAATAAGCCGTTCACAGACCTCCAACACCACCAGCAGCAGTATTACCCAACAGACTATGTTGCTGGGGAGCACCTCGCCAACCCTGAGTGCAAGCCAGGCTCAAATGTATCTACGAGCTCAAATGGTAAGTTTTCATTTCAGTTCTTAAGCTTCTTTTGGTCTACTGTGTCATCTCCAACCTCACACCTCCACCCTAGAAGAAAACCCAACCTATTTACAGTGCTCAGAAAGCACTGAGGATTTAGTCACTAACTTATCAATATGTATCTTCTGAAATGCTGTAGACATCAGAAGTAGAAGAATTGCTGTAACTTAGTTCTCTGATGAAATTTGTTCAAGTGTTTTTATCCTGGTCATACTACAATTATTAAATTGATCAAACATGGGTAAAATAGAAAAAGAGCCTCTGTCTTTTCTGGCTCTGTAGAAAAGCATACTGGAGTCTGTCTTAGTCAAGGTAAATCTTCCAGTGAACTGGTGATATTTCAGAGTTCTGACTCTTGATTATAATTTCTTAGATTTTGCTAAGATTGGTGTTTGTATTACTGCCTCTAGAATCTGAGTTAGATACATAGCTTTCATGCTCTTTGGATTCAACTGAAACTCATTAGATTCTTGCAATTTCCTGTCAATATGACAGTTCCATTTCCTAATGGGCAACTCTGAAGGATCTGATTGGTGATTTCATTCTGTTTTTTAATTTAATACTTTCTCTAGTGAGTTTCATATGAATCGAACCTTACAGTCTGTGTGGGGTTTGAGAGAAATTCCTGAAGTTGCACGTGAATGCTCAGGGTACCCGCTCAGTACTTGGTAAAGGCCATCGATTCTGTTATGGCTTGTGTGAGTTAATGACCAGAGCTTTCTCATGTTATGTTTAACTATGTGAAATAGGAAGAATCACTGTTATACTACACTGAGATTCAGAGGCAGAGCTCTGTCACTGAAGTGGTGTATAAAATTAGATGCAGGCCTGAGTTCTCACAGGAATTTATTGAAAAAGTGGTACAACTTGAAGATAAGCTTTTAAACATCAAGCTCCTGCATATCCATTAGCCAGTGAAAGGATTGCTGGAGTCCCTGGTTTGTAAGTAATGCTGGATACTGAATGCACCTAGTGCTGTTCAGCAGCAGGAATTGCAAATTCGTTTCATGTCGCTGCCTTTCAATACGTGTTAACAGCTCAGTAGCTGAAGCAATGTGAGGGTGGCATTGCTGGGTTTTGTGGCAGCAATCTCTCTTGATGACACAGAGTATTGATACACTTTTCCTATTCTTTTACACTGTATTTTCATCCAGACTCTCATTGTCAAATCCCATGCTTATTTGAATAACTGCTTTACAACCTTGTTTCAAGAGAAAAAGTTACTCAGTTTATGTTTAGAATGGTATTGCAAGATCAGTTTGCTGGCCTCAGTGGTTTGAACATCATACCCGTCTTTCAGTGTTTGTAGCTAACATGCTGAAAGTCACGTCTGTCTTCATCACCAAGACTTTTCATTTTTTCTGAAAAGGTCAACTCTCATCTCTAGCTAGCTCATAAGAATAGCTTCATCACCAGCTCCATTCAATTCCAGATAAAAAACCTTCATGTTTTCTTGTCAGGTCTTCCTTGCTGCTGAGGTCTCTTCAAAAATATGAAAGACTAACTAACAGTCTCTCTTCAGAGCCTTCCATAAAGCTTGTCTTTCCTATATTACCTATGAAGAAATTAATGACAGTTAAGGATGCTGGTGTTCTGAAGTTAGTAATATCAGACTGGATGTATGATACCTGTTCTCTCTCTGTAACTTAATTAGCATAGTCAAAGTTCATATAACAGCTCTGCTTGTTAAATAGCATTTTGACAGATTGGAATATCTAAGTTCTCTTTCTTTCCTATGGTATATACTGGCCTGCTCTCTTGACTTCTTTTTTTTTGCCATTGTTTCACTCATTTGTAATATTGGAGGGAAATTCCTCTTTAAAATACTTGTGTGAAAGATGGTAGGTGTGTGTGTATATATGGAAGATTTTTCTCAATATGTATAACAAATTTTACATTGTTATAGTCATTTTACATGATTATCTTTGTTTTATTTAAACTACCATGATAAATTGTTCTTTGAATAAATTAATCTAAAAGTAAATCATAGAAGCTGTACATCACTGCATGTAAGTTATGTATCATTCTTTAAAATACTGCATTTCTTTCACATATTTTCAAAGTTTCAGTCTGTTACCAGTTAATTTTTTCTTGCTTAACAGCTTATTTTTACTCCTGCGACCACTGTGGCTGCTGTTCAGTCTGACATTCCTGTTGTCTCCTCATCTTCCTCATCTTCCTGTCAGTCTGCAGCTACTCAGGTGAGCTTGTGTCAATTTATTAAAAGTACATCTGGTAGAGTGGGCCAAAACTGAAAAGTAAGGAAACATCGTGCTTAAGTTTTCTTGCTTATAAAAGGTGCTAATGGGTACTGGTTATGTACAACTTCAGTGTCTTCTGTTTGCTGTAATCACACGTTTAGAGGTGATCATGTTAGCTGTAAAATTTGGATCGTGGATATGACATTTTAGGTCTTCATAATTAGCTCTTATCTTTATTACCTTGAATAGCTTCATGTTATCAGCTGAATTTGTATCACCTTTTCACTGCTCAACAGGTTTGTTTATCATCTGGAAAAATATATATCATTGTACAGATCACGGCAGAACATGTTAGTCACCATCTTCCACTGTGATAAGTGAACCTTTATCTAACACATTTTTGCTCTCGTGAGATACCTTCTCTTCTACCTTAGCAGTTTCTTTAAAAGCCTTTGATAAACAGACCTTGTTTAGAAACCTTTTAGAAATCCAGGTAAATTATACCCATTGAATGTTCTCTGTCCTTATGTTTGTTGACCTCTTCAGAAGATTCTAATAGATTTGAAGACCTTAAAAATGTGTTACTGTTCTGAGGTAATGGTAAATTGTTGAAACTTGCCTGCCCTTTGCTTTTCCAGTAAGCATGTGAGGCGGGCAGAGCTTGCTGGAATTCAGTGGTGTATTTATGCAGGGTGTTGTTGAGCAAGCTCACAATGTTACATTCATCAGCTGAGCCTTCATTGAAAGAGAGGCTGCTCCTTCAGTCTTGGAGTTATCTGGCCTCATTATACTTCATCACAGCTGCTTCTCTTTCTTTCCTTCAGATTGTACAGATCAGGTTTGAAAGGTCAGAGAGGTTACTGGATGGGCTAGCAGCAATTTTTGCATTTGTATCTTTGTCTTTTGCGTGGAAAGTAGAGATGTCAGTAGAGCGTGTCGCTTTACGGGCTTGGTCCTTCTGTACCATGGGATTTAAGAGGGCTGCTTTGCATGAGTCTGCCTGGCTGTGCAGCTTCCTGAGACATCATTGCAGAGAGACAGTAGGGTCTCACCCTAGACCACAGCCCACTCTTTAGTCAGGTGAGCTGTGATGACCCTGCCAAACTCGAGCTGTTCCTCTCCCCTCAGTGTTCAGTGCTGCCCTATTGCCAGGTGTCGTTAACCTCGGTTCTGTGGTAGTTTCTACAGCAGCAATGGCATTGCAAAGATCCACTTTCATCTATAGTCAGTGATGCCATGGAAAACCTTTAACACTGCTGCACTTTATTGTTCTTACCTTGTGATGAATATGTCCTTGGAGATTCAGGCAGAAGGGTTTAGAGAAATGTCTTTGTTTACCATACAAACAAACCTGAGCAAGTAGGCAATGCCAGTTAACAAGAAAAAACTGCACTGTTTTATACACAGATGTGTATATTACACTTAACCAGATGTTTGTGGAGGTACAGTATAGTGAAAATTTAAGTTCTTTTAATATTTTCTCACAGTATCACATTCCATATAGAAACACCAGAGAAACTCCAAAGTTCATCAGCAATGAGCAGTGTCTCTGTGGCACACCTAACACGGCCCGTTAGGTGAACTGATGCTTCCCTTCTGCTTTCATACTTTTTTCTTCTCATATGTGTGCCCCTCAGGTATGACCTGGACATCTCAGATTAGTCACCTTCGCTGTTCAGGTGTGCTGAAGGTTTATTTGTACTCACAGAGCGAGGATTGCAGCAAACACCTCACGTGTGCTAATAAGAAAACAAATGCTGGTGTCTTCAGAACTGGATTTGAGTGCATCCTGTGGTAACACACTGAACAGTGTGAATTGTTAACTAGCTGTTCATGACACCAGTACTACCTGTTGAGTGAGGAAGGGATGATGTAATCAAAGCAGTGGATGGTGATAATAATTAGCCACCTTTTTCATGTGAAGTGTGTAAATTAGTGCTATAAAGGTAGTCTTTACCTTTGAAATTAAAATTCTATCTCAGTATGTAGGATTGGAAAGCTGGGATCATTATGTACAGGATCTGTAATATAACAGACATGAGTGACAATAATCACTGACCTTACATTTCAGGAGGCAGACTTTTTGTTTCATGTGACATTGGAGGTGTCATGATGTAAAGCTACATTAATATCGCTGTAGAAATAAAGGGCTGAGTTTCATTCTATAGGTATATTAATGGCAAGAAAAAGACTAGGGAAGGGTGGGCCCCCTCAGAAAGGAAACAGGAGAACTGGTGGGAAGTGATGCTGAGAAGGCTGAGGTCCTCAACGACTTCTTTTCCTCAGTTTTCACTGGCAAGGGCTCCAGCCACACCCCCAGAGCCACAGAAGATAATGGCAGGGGTTGGATGACAGAACTGCCCATTGCAAGTGAAGATCAGGTTCGTGACCATCTGATGAACCTGGAAGTGCACAAGTTCCTGGGACCCGACAGGACACACCCCCGGGTGCTGAGGGAACTGGCTGATGAGGTTGCTAAACCACTATCTATTATATTCCAGAAGTCCTGGCAGTCCAGTGAAGTCCCCACTGACTGGAAAAGGGGAAACATAACACCCATATTCAAAAAGGGGAAGGTGGATGAACCTAATGCAAATTAATGTAATAAACAGTTTTCATTTCTTTTAAAAGTTCAGTAAGAAAAAAGACTTTCTTCTATTTACCTTATCACCGAAGTACTTCAAGATCCCTGTTGTTCTGTAAATTTTGTGCCTTAAAAGATACTTTGATATGCAGATTTTTAATTTCTGGTTTGATCTTGTGGGAGGAACAACATTGCACAACATTATCTTTCTTTGCTATTTTTGCCTGGGTGTTTACCACAGATGGTTATATGGTTTGAGTTTTTTCGTCTTTTGCTCGTTTCCCAGGTTCAGAACTTGACGTTACGCAGTCAGAAGTTGGGTGCATTGTCAGGTTCACAGAATGGCCCACCAAAGAGCAGCAGTCAAACTCAGTCATTGTCTCTGTGCCCTAATAAACCTGTGACCAGTTCCAAGGGCAGCCAGCCAGATCCCTCAGAAAGCAATAGAAAAGGTGAGAGCCCAACCCCGGAGTGCCGGAGTACGCCGGTCACACGGACATCGAGCATACATCACTTGATAACACCAGGTAGGATGAAAATGGAACTTCTAAAAAGTTACTTTAATTAAAGCTAATTTCTGTGTTATGGTTCTGTCAGAGTCCAATGCTCTCTGAACAGGTTCTTATAGTTGTTTCACATAGAGTGGAAACAGAGATTAATGTTCAATAGCAAATTTACTTATTTGTTGATATTGGATGTTACACAGGATTTTGATTTAGTGGGGTGACACAGCAATGTTCTTAAATCACAATACAGCCATCATATAGCAATTGCAAGATGCAGCTGAATCAGTACAAACAGGATTCTCACTGCTGGTCTCTCATTGCCAGGACATGTCATGCCCCAGTCTCTGGGAAGCTGAAACCACCTCAAGCCTCTTACTCTCATAAAAATCTATTTTGCTGGTGTTCTTTTCTTACTTTTTTTCTTTTTTTTTTTCCCTTTTTCCCTGTCTCTTCTGTGTCATCAGAATGTTCTTAGCAAGTACTTTTATAAGGTAACAGTGTCCCAGAATCTTAGTATTTTGTATTAAGAGATTAAATAAGCATCCAGTTGGTTAGACAGGCATTTACATCACGTGCAACGTCTTTGCATTTTAGCTTCCTTATTTTGAAGGAGTAAGAGTAGTCTAGACAATTGGTCTGAATACTGTGCTTATTAAGCTAAGCAATACTTAGTTTGGCTTCATGGCAGCTTTTAGAGAAAGGAGTAGGACTGTGGGGCAGACATTGCTGAGGTATTGAGCCCTAATGCTCTTAGAACTCATTTCTGTAATAAATAAAAAAAAATGATCCATCTTCACTAGCCGAATAAGTAATAAAAAAGACAACATAAATGAGTTGTTTCTCAAGTGGAAAAAACAAAGGAAGAAGAGGTTTGCATGTGGAGGAAAATATGAGTGCATGTGCTGTAAGGAATTACCAGTGAGTCACTGGTTCACTTAAAGGTGATGTGATCTCGCTGGAAGCTGAACTGGTTTTAGGTTCATACCTTTCACCTTATGTGTTCAAGTTCAGGCAAATACTTTGAAAGGTTTTAAATCATATTCAGCTCTTGGGTTTTTGTTTAGTCTCTTAAATGTGTTATCTAAACTTCAACTTAGCAGTTAGCAACAAATCCTGTTGATTGTGACATGTTTCTCTCTTCCATTCTTCTCTGTTTCAAAGCAAAGGTTAAGTTCGTTTGAAGTCACAGGAAATTCTTAAGTGTAGACTAGGTCAGCAATAATCTTAGAACTAGCCAGAAAAAGATGTTTAGATACTTTTATATAGAAAGTACAAATATATATGTAAAAATCACAGCTACGTTCCTTTGTCTGCATTTTGCTTTGGGAATTGATACGTTGCTGTAAGAAGTTTTTATCATGTACTATATGCTGTCAAAGAAGATATTTCTAAACATAAATACAACGGGTTGGAAAAACGGGTTGTGCTGGTCTTATTTTAAAGAAAGAATTTAACTTCTTTTAATATTTTCATAATGTTCTCTGGTCTTAAAGAAATAAATACTAATTGTCACTTTTCCCCCCCCCTTTCACAGCTTCATATTCTCCATTGCAACCTCATTCTCTAGTAAAACATCAGCAGCTCCCACTTCATTCACCACCTCCCAAGATTTCCCATCATCAGCTGATACTGCAACAGCAGCAGCAAGTCCAGCCAATTGCACTTCAGACTCCTTCGGGCCAGGAGCCCCCTCCCTCCCAGCACTGTCTGCCCCTCACGAGCCATGGTCTTCCTCCAGGCCCCAGCAGTGTCCAGTCTCATTGCTCACCTATTCACATCCATCCTCCACCTCTAACACTATCTCCCACTCCATCCCAGTCGGCTCAGCAGTCAGTAGTGGTATCCCCTCCACCTTCTCACTCCCCTAGTCAATCACCCACAATAATTATTCACCCTCAAGCACTTATTCAATCACAGGCAAGCTCCCTTGTGCCAACAGCTCTTCAGCCAGAGCAAGCTGCTCCTCAGCAAACCACTGCCAATCCAGTGCGATCGATTGCACAGCCACTTAATCTGCCGTCACATCTTCCACTGCCATCTTCCCCCGCTGTACATATAGGGTCAGTAGATCAGCCCAGCTTAGTGTCCCCGGGCCAACCAATCGTGTCCTCGGCACCACATCAGCAATATTCAGCCTTGCCCTCCACACCTATCCCTCTTGCAGCTCCTCCTCAGCTGTCCACATCTTCCACCCAGATTCAACCACTGCCGTTGCAGTCTGTGCAGTCTTTACAAGTGCAGCCTGAAATTCTGTCCCAGGGCCAGGTTTTGGTTCAAAACACTTTGGTTTCTGAGGAAGAACTTCCTGCTGCAGAAGCCTTGGTCCAGCTGCCGTTTCAAACTCTACCACCACCACAGACTGTGGCAGTAAATCTTCAGGTGCAGCCATCGGTACCAATTGAAACTCCAGTGGTAAGTGGTATTTATCCTTGGCTTCCCTAGAGATCTCTAAATCTGGCCCATTGACTTCAGAGGGAGCTAAACCGGGTGCTAGACAGAAGACCAGAAGAAACCTATTGCTAAGAGAAATTAGTTCTAAGAGAACAATAGACATTTTCCTTTGAAATTTAATTTTTTTTATGGCTTTCTGTAATGGATCGTCTGTCAATACTATCAACCAAGAATCATGAAAGTACAAATTTTGGACCTAAAATCTTCTCCTAATGAAATTGCAGCATATCTAAAGTTAGAAAAGCAATTAAATATGTGTCAATGCTTACATCAAACTGAATTTTGATAAGTATACTGTGTGGACTGTAAGCTTTTACCTCTGTGTTCATACAAATATGATACAGCAATTAAAATGTTGAGTAGGAGAATCTTCTCTATACTAGTTTTGAAGGTGTATAGCACACTATTAAGATAATAGAGTTCTGGATAATTACATTGTGTACTAGGCTTTTTTCAGGCTACCAGCAGGTAAGGAAGAAGGTGCTTTTAGGTTATATTAAGAGGTGAATGACAATCTCAACTCTGATACTTCATGTAGAAATCGGTCAAAAAAGTAGATGCCAGGTTAGCTCTTGACAAGGTGATGTTTTATACTCTAACCTGCTAAACGGGCTGTCAGTAATTCACCTAAATTTACTACAACACTTTTGAGGAAAATACCTTGTAATCTCTTATAACCACTAATGCTTGGTTGTCTTGGTGTGCTCCATTATACTCCCTTTGGTTACACTGCCTGAGATACTTCTCGTTATGTTACAAAGTTTGCATTCTACACAAGTGTTTCAATAGCTACAAATGTGCATGCAAATGAGAAAGCAGTAAACTATAAAGATAAGACATTGAAGAAGTTCTCTGGCCAGTCTGACAGAACTGTTCCTCTTTTTATTTTGTGATTTGCAACAAAGTAATTTTGCTCTCACAGACGTTGTGATGGGCCCAGAGCTCATTGTTTTGGAGGCCGTTTGGAAAGTAATATTTTATTGGGAAATTAGCACGTTTTAACATTTTAACTGGCAATTTCTTTTAAAAACTGTATTTACGCAACTCTTTTAAGGTACTAAGATAGAGTGGAAATGTATCTAAAGCAATAGTTTGTTGGCTGCAGATTTACCAAGTGGAGAATGTGTGTGAAGAAGAGATGCCCGAGGAATCAGACTGTGTCCACATGGCTAGAACCCCTACGCCACCCACTTTGTCTCCTCCAGCCATAACCCTGGGGAACGGAGAGGCGCTTAACTCAGAAGATCCTTTGTCAGGTGAGAACAAGTGGCAAATTCAGGTCGCTGTTATGCTGGGAAGTTTCTACTAGTTCTTGATGCTTAATCAATAACTTGTTGATAGCTCGGGCAGCAATCGGAAGTTGCCGTTGGAAGGGCTGGTTGCACTGTTAGGATTCTCTTTGGTGCCAGTTTTATATATGCTGCAGCAAGGAGCTGTTCGAATGCAGACTCTAGCAATGAAAACTTTGCTTTTTCAGTGAATTGTGAGATCCACCTGCCTGTGTCAATTGTTGTCTTGCAAACTAACATAACTTCCCCAGTGTGCTCAATATACAAATATATACCCTCTCTATATCTAGCATACTGTGTGTATATATATATGTGCTATAAATATAAATGGGGGCTTAGTGGCTTGATGTTGTATATATTTGTGACCCTACAGGTTACAAAGCATCCCTGGAAATAAATTATCTCTTTAAAACTGCTCTGTCTTGAGAATCCATTGTTTGGAAATACTGGTTTCTGCTTTTGACTTAGAGGTTTATGATTTATGTAGGTAGTTATTGGCCAACTATTCTTATAGGTGGTAGGTATTGACTAAAGGAAAATGTTTACATGAAAACTGTTTATTTGTGGAATAATCTGTCAAGGAAAACCATCTTGTCTTGAAGGGAAAAATCTATAAACCATAGAGAGAAGAGCCTGTGTTACAAGATGATGGGTGCAGATGTGGGTGTGTTTATCACCTCTTATTTCTAGAATCCTGAGCCAACAGTTGGACATAAGTGATAAAACCAACACGCTTTGTTATTTTTTTCAGAACATGGGGGACTACCTTCAGTGACATCATCAGTCAGTGCCTCAGTAATTAAATCTCCATCTGATCCTTCCCACACCTCTATTCCACCACCACCTCTTTTGCTTCCAGCAGCAACAACAAGAAGCAACAGCACATCAATGCCCAATAGCATTCCTAGCCTAGAAAACAAACCTCCCCAGGCTATTGTTAAACCACAGATCCTGACCCATGTTATTGAAGGCTTTGTGATTCAGGAGGGGTTAGAGCCGTTCCCAGTAAGTGTAAAAGTTGCTGTGAATTTTTTTTACTACTAATTTTTGCAACAAACCATTTGTAAGAATGATGTTATTTGTGGCTAGTAGCTATTTAGATCTTGGATAATTTTTCAGGTGTTGGTTTTGACCTTTTTTCCACTGACTGGTAACCTGTTTCTTACAGCATTCAGTATACTTATATACTGTTTGTATTGTCTTGTGTATGTAATCAGAATTCATTCTACTGTTTGACTTGCCAATATCACTGGATGGCAAGGTACTAAAGGAACAGAGAGACACAGTAGAGTAGATCGGTTCCATCCAGAGAAAACTAGAGAGAACGATTTTAGGCTATCATAATAACTTTGTTTTACGTTTGTCTGTCTCCTAGATACCTCAATTTAAGTGATACCTTAGTTTAAACCTCTGAGATGAGTCTGTGTTAAGATTCTAAAGTGTTACAGTTTTGTTGTTTAAAGCAGTGGTAAGTCCCTTAATGAGCTTGGTGTGACCAGTTCTGCGTCTGGTAAGAATTACCGTTGAAAATCTTAAATCCACAAAGTGGGCAGTTTAAAACCTATGAGCCTGCCTTACTGACTAATTTAACATCTCGCTCCATTTTCCCACTCCTTCATTCCTCTAGATACGATGTGTTTGTTCTTTGTTAATTGTAACTGCAAACTCTGCAGAGCAGGAGCGAGTCTTTGTATTTGTTTGAGAAATGGCATTTAGAGCCGTGGCACTATAGAATGATGATTCATTGATATGGAATAGAAACTGTGATTCCAGTCTGGGTTACAACTGCTAAGTCACAAATACTGTTTTCAATTATTCATTGTTCAGTTAATCACTGTTGCTTTGCTTTTATCGCAATAGGTAAGTCGTTCATCTTTGCTGGTAGAACAGCCTGCAGAAAAAAGATTGCTAGTGGAGGGTCAAATCATGAGTGTTGTATGTGTTGAATCAGACTTGCAGAATACAAAACATGCAGACAACTCATCGGACACAGAGATAGAGGATATGATTGCAGAAGGTTTGTAGTTTTTGTTTAAGTATCCATTTTTTTTTCTCCTTCAGTTCTGTACGTATTACAGAAACCCATCCCGTCTGTGCTTCTGAATCTTTCTCCAGTCTTTACACTATCTCTAACAGAAACTATCTTCATATGGTTTTTACTAGCTCCACCTCATAACAGCAGGTGCTGTAGATGTGCGCTAATGTCAAGAAACTCTGCACTTGTCCTGCTTAGAATACAGTGCTCTCTGGCAGAACTCGTGACTAGATGGCGTTCGCCGCACAGTATCCCACATAGTCATCGTCGTGGACTTTTTTGGAGCTCACCAACTGGCTATTTTGGCTGTTACACCACTATTACTGTTCAAGCCCAAATGTAGGTAGCCTCACGAGTGTTACAAAATGGAAGTTAAACCATGGCCTGGCCCAGTAAAGTCAAGTTATTCTTTAACTCACATTTTTGTGTAGATTCATCCAAGATTCGAAAATCTGGAATTTTTCAGCCACTGGGTTTTCCACAGCTTGAGCAATTGCACAGAAGCTGGTTTTGGTGATCTGTTTAAATTTGTCTTTGTGCAGCTCCTAGTTTCATTCTCTTAAAATGATTCTTTTTCCTCTTTCATATCAAAACTGTAGTGAGCAGGGTAAGAGGGACAAATACAGTGCCTGCTGCAGGTCTGCATCAGGGAAGTGGGTGGAAAGTCAGGACAGCATGTCCTGAGCAGTAGCAAGTGTCACCATAACTGTGGGTAAATTACTTCCCCTTCCAGGCATTGTAAATTGTCACTTAATTAAAGCAGTCCATCCCCCTGATCTTTTCTCACAGGAGTTCTCAAGATAGCAACACCAACAGCAGTTTGTTAGGTACTGTGGTTTCTGCAGTGGTGAATGGTGCTGAAGTGAAACAGGGAGGTTGGCTGCATCCATTTTCTATCTCAGCAAACAAATGAGCTTAAAAGTCAGTCTTTTAGATAATTAGATTCTGGTATGTTATTTTTTACTGCAGTGATTTATATCCATTACTGCTTATAAGTGTAGTGGGTCAGATGCAAGTCAAGGATTGCAGACAAAATAAAAAGCTTGCTTTAGAAAGAATTCAAGAAAAGTACTTGGTGGTAGTGAAGTCAGGTTAAACATGGGTGGAATTTTGGCTTAAGGAGGATTTACTTGCTCGGGCAATATGCATCTCTGCTTAAAATTACAAGTATATTTTTACTGGTGCCACTGATTTTTAGTGGGAGCTGGTTTAGCTTAGAAGCACATCACTGAAAGGAAGTATTGATGGGTTTCAGTCCTCCTACATCTTGATACAGCATCTATGCAAAGAAGTCAGGAACTGCAGAAACGGTGCCTGAAAGTGAAACACAAAACAGGATTTCTGAAATGATAGCAGATTGTATGAGGTATCTCAGTACAGTCCAGAGCCCTTCTCCCTTTTGCCGTAACAGCCTAGTTTAGGCAGTGGCAGATATTTGAAGTGCTTTGTTTTGTAACTGTAACTTTTTTTTGATTATGGTGTAATTAAGCTGTCTGTTTACTGAAATGAAGGAATGATTTTTACAGAGTCCATTTTAAAATATATTACACAATATTCTGTTGTAAAATAATTTGAGGCCCGTACGTTATTCTTCACAAACCTTCACATAGGTCCAACAGGCTAAATTTTAGAAGGCAGGCATCTGGCATGTTAATAGTGGAGGGCTGCAGTGTCACTGGAAGTTTTCTAAACCTTTGTTTTATTTGACTTAAATTTGCTGTTATTTTTTAGTGTCATCTCCCAGTGAGGGCTTCCCTTTAGCCAATTCTTTGAGAGGGAATCCAGTGACGTGAAAGCATCAAGCACAAGAGGCTTTAAAAAAAAAAAAGTATTCTGGCAAATTGTATGACTTGTTCAACATTTTTTGGTTATTTTACAGCTCAGTGGAGTTAACAAGTCTTATTTTGTGTGTAGAAAAGTAGTATAAGTCCCTTAGCTCAATACCTTGCCTAGTAAATTGCTATTAAATAAACTTCCTTGATCTTGATCAAGAGTACAACTGTTGTTTTTAATACCTTGTTTCACCCAATATATTTCAAACGGAAGAAACCTTCTGCTGTCTGGTGTATCTTCAAACAGAGCTTCAAATATTCTAGCAGTAGTTATTTGACCTTAATTTTTTACAGTAGATCTTAATTCAGTTTTCTTTTCAGTAGCATTCCCTAAGAACTTTTCAGTATTAACACTGTGTTGTTTCTCAGATTTCAAACAGCTTGTCTGTTGTTTTATGAAATTATTCAAACATTCATGGCTTTGTTTTTAGTTATTGTTCTTGACAGCTGGTGTTAGGTTTATGTAAGCAATTTGCAACTACTCATTAGATGAGCTAGTAGGAAACATCCAGCACTGAGACACATCCACATATGCAGAAGTTCAGCAGAGGCGACTTTCTGCTATTAAACAGAGGTATGATTGGTAGAAACACCTATGATGCAAAATAAAAGGCTTTTGGCATCAATTTTTGCTTCACTCTGTTGGCACTTTTTTTTTCCATGTAGTATGACCTGGCTTGGGAGTGAGAGTTTCTCTTCTCTTAGAGGGAGATGATTTATTTGCAGGGTGCATCTCTGGTGTTTAGCTTCAGTTGCAAGGTTGGCCAGTTTTGGTACGTTTCCAATTTCCATTTTTTACTTCTAGTGTGATACCAGTTTATGAAGTTGGAGACTTGCAGCATGGTAACTTTCAGTTGGACACTGGTGGAGGATTTGTTGGCTTCAGTTATGTCTGAGTCCTGATACATCAGATATGTTATTCGAATGCCTTTTTCAGTCTTTGCAGCTGATAGTGTTGGCAAACAGTTCAGTGAGTCAGCATTGCCTTAAGAGACTTCTATAAATTCATGGTTAAAATCTTTCAGTTAAACTTGGATACTTGCATTTGCATAAGCTGGCATCAGAGATTAACAAAGAGCTTAGTACAAAAAGCTAGTTACAATTTTTGCAAACAATTATGTAAAATTAGAAGTATGAATGCGGAAGGTGAATAGCAAGAAGCAAAGTATATGAAACAGTAACTCGGGTAAATTTGAAATGTGGGAGAAATGTGTGTTTGTTTAGTCCTCTGAATTTTTGAGCAATGTGTTATGTCCATGATTGCAGCCCTGTGCCCTGCAGTTCTTTTACTGAACCTGAATGACCACAAAGTGTGACGTTTCAGTTTGTGCCGGTTTCACTCCTTTCCTCCTTACGATGTAATTCACGGGTGGTGCACGGGGATAAGGGATTATTGGGGGGTTTTCCATGCTAGAAGTCAAGCTGCTTTTCAGATATGATGATGTTACTCTAAACTATGTACAATGCCTCCAGCAGAAGAGAGCATAGACATTCAACACGTGTCGTGTATGCTGCCTTGTGCCCCTGTACTGTCTTCTTGTGGACTTCTCCACTTTTTCTTTCACTTGTTCTTTCAATGTTTTTCTTGCTTTCACAAATCCCTTTGGTTGTAGCAGTTGCTTATTCAAAGAAAGTATTTTAAAAGGTTAATGCATTATGTCATTACAGGAAAGCTTGAATTTAGACTGTGGAATGCCCAGTTCTCTTAATGAACTCTTGATAAGCAGTTCACGAGGACTGTGACAATCCTTCTTAATTGCTTGCTGTGTTTGAGGGCATACTTGCTTTTTTTTTATACTTGAAATTTAACAAAAGAGCTGATTAAGTACATCAAATAATTTAAGGTTCAGCATGGTTCAGCTTGCTCAAAATCTTTTTATAGAGAGTGAAATCTATGACTTGCTTAGCTTTGCATAATTTTCAGTTAATCAAAGTATTTAATTAAATGTGTTCGGTATTTGAAAATTTTCTGCCTGCGTGATATGAGAAATTTGAACATAATTTTGTTTCATTGAAACTAACTTCTTTATACATCACTCCTTTCTTTAGAGGGACTGGATGAAATTGAAAATGATCTTCTGAAGTGTGAATTTTGTGGGAAAATGGGATATTCTAATAAGTTTCTACGGTCAAAAAGATTCTGCTCCACATCATGTGCCAAAAGGTACTCTCTCTAGTTATTGCTTATCATCATCTGTATAATGGAATAGCACCCAAAGAGTATCTGATGTTGAAAAATAAAAAGCAGTAAAACCTGCCTGCCTTCTACCTGAATAGATATTTAATCACAGAATTTAGAAATGGAGAAGAGTTTCCCTTTTCTCATCACCACCTAGTTCTTTTTCTCATCAGTGTACTTAGAGACCACCTTTCTCCTACTCTTTTAATCCTCCATGTAAGAAATCCCCATTTTAAGTAGTGGGAATGTATGTTTTTGATTTGATACTTCTTGGGACACTACCAGTGAAATAATCTTAAAAAGAGGTTTGTCCCCTTATTCTTGTGATGGGATTTTTTTGCCTCCATCCTCCTTTGATTGGGTAGAGAAAATGAAAGCAAAAGATAAAATGTGACTTCAGACTTTAGTGGACATTTTAGGGAAGAAGGATTGGACTGTCTGATAAAATGCAAGGGTATTTCTGTTACAGAAAATTTTTGAGAATGGGAAAGACAGGCATCTTCCAGGGGTGATTGAGATGTGTTTGATCTCGCATCAAGACAAGGGGTTTTGAGGTACCTCTCTTTTATATTCCTGTGACACTTGGCGTCGCCTTTGGTTCGGCAGCATTTCTGCAGTCAGCAATGTAATTTTCGGGTTACTTGATTGAATTCAGTTCAACAAAACTATTAGTGCATTATTGACTATATCTATCTTCTTCAGGCACAGCCTTAGTTGCACTAAGAAATTCGGGCTGTTTGCGTCAGACAAGACCAGTCGCTGGAGTCGGAAGTCAGATAGCCAAAGTCTTGGCCGACGCGGGCGTCGACCGAGTGGCCCTGATGGGGCAGCACGAGATCATTTTCTTAGACAGGTCTGTGGAACGTTTGGTTAAAACTATGGCATTGTTTGGGGAATGACAAAGAAAATATAATACCGTAGTGTATTTGTACTACATTTTCCAGCTTCCAATTACTTATCCATCTGCAGAAGAAGAAATGGCTTCTCATGAAGACGCTGTTCCAACTGCCATGACCACCCGTCTGCGAAGACAGAGTGAGAGAGAGAGAGAACGGGAACTTAGGGAACTAAGAATTAGGAAAATGCCAGAGAGTATTGACTTGTTACCGGTGGTGCAAGCTGACCCGTCAGTATGGACTGTTGATGAAGTCTGGGCCTTCATACATTCTTTGCCTGGTATGTGCGTAACTTAGTCTGTTTTCTTTTTAACAGTGAAGCTCCTTGCATTTTAGCGCCAGTGCAATGAGGAGGTGGTGTGGTAACAGCACTACTGTACTCGTTAGTTGGTGAGAGAAACTGGAATGTGATTTCTTTCCTCTTGCTTGTTCCTTCAGCACAAATCCCATGTTGATAGAACTAGTCCCACTTCGGCTGTTGCACCCCAGGTGATGGAGATTAGAGCTGTTCCTCCCTTCAGTCTGACTTCTCTCAAGAGGTCAGTAGAGAGATCAGACACCCTTCCTCCCTTTTACTCTTCTCTTTCCTCCTTACTTACTACTTACTCAGTAGAAGCAAGAAGGGAGTTAGTTCCTATATAGAACTGAAAAATTTGAAAGACCTGTTGTGATATTTCAGAATAAGCAAGTTTCTTCTATAAAGCTAAATTTTGTTTTGCATAGCTTTGCTCAGTCACTGAAAGGCAGAGAACTTCTGCATACTCACAGAAAAAGAGTGTTCTCGGGGAAAAAAAAGTAATCTTATTCTCCTTATTTGTAAATCTTTTCTTTAGCTCAGTATTCACAGTTGCCTTTAGGTTGGCTATTTGACATTTGTTTGTCACTTCCTAACTATCAGAAGCTTTCAAGTTTTCACTCCCCTCTCTTTCCCAAGGGTGCTTTTCTATCTGATCAGGCACCGTAATCCTTCCAGGCAACAAGGCAGGTCTCCATAATAGCAATCATACAAGACAACGAGAATTTTTGTTGCTTACCCATGTAACTCACATTTCAAAACATTGAAACCCAGGTTAAGTTTGTTCCTAATTTTCTACTTTTTCTGGAACGCTAAACCATTTTTCTGTGTTTCCAATCAGGCTGATGACGTGTAAGGAACGTGTCTTCATTGCTAAACCATACACACGGGTTACGACAGATAATGTTGCATTAAGCCAGGCAAAGAATTGAGTAAAGGATGTCTTAAATCAGCAGAAGTCATCCTTGAAGTACCTTTCTTCTGATCGCTTATAAACTGTGATTAAATTACATTGTCTGCTTCTGGGAACCTGCACTGGTGTCTTTAAAAACAACCAAAGCGCCTTAGCTTTAAGATATGGTCATTCATGTTTCTGTACTTCAGAACTACTGGAAAATAATTATATCACTGCTGGGTTTGGTTACTGGTTTTATAGTTAATACACTAATTTCCTGATCCCTGGTTCTGTGAAAGAACAAACGATAACTCCTGTCCTAGAAAACAGCAAGTACCACATAAACACAATGCACTCGCAAGTATGAAAGCAAAATTATTACTCTGAAAATATGGTTTCTGTTTTGAAGTTATTGCTTTTAGAATGTTTCACCAGCTGCTGGATCTGAGGAGTTTTTGTAGTCTGTAAATAAGGTAATCTTTGATTTTAAACAAACTTTATATTTCTCTGCATTTAGTGAAAATTTATTAAAATCAGTCATACACATCCATATTAAGGCCTAGTTTCTCAAATACTTGTTTTAAAGAAGTTTAATAATTATTTTAAAATATATTCACAGCCTGCCAGAATTCTTGTTACATAGCTGAATTTGTGGCTTTTGGCAGTTTTGGGGGGGTTTTATTCTGTTTCAATATGTTCTCGAGCCACTCACTTGAAAAAATATTTTTTTCATGTTCTGTCAGAGTGGAGTAACACCAGGAATAATATCACTGACTTTCATGATGCTACTTTGCAATATGTACTTGGTGCAATCCATGCAGGACCATCTGCTGTGTTGTAGGAGATGGTGATTTGTCAGCCCTTCATAAACATCAGGAGCTTCTGGTTTGAGTTAGAGCTTCCTGCGTAGAGTCTGTAGCTGAGATCCAACTGAGGAATTAAGTGTCCTTGTTGGGCTTTTCTGGAGTTCCTCTGCAGTCTTTTGGAGGAGTGAAGGTTGTAGGCCACTTCCACTGTTACTTATTTCTTCTGAGGGGAAGAGACAGCAAGAGTTCAAGCCTCAACACAGTTGTTCCTCCTTTCTTTCTTCCATTGCAAGATGAATGGTCTTTTACCCACTTCCCGTCCTTTTTTTTGTCTAAGTTATTGCACAACAAATGATTGCAAAAGTGGATGAGGGAACTAAAACACATCCAGTTTGAGTCCTTTGCTTTTCTGAAACTACTTTGAGAAAAGGTATTTTAGTGGAAGCTCCATGGAAATGCTGCATGTCCTGCCTAAATAAAAAAAAAATCTGCAACAAAACCCAGTTATCTATTTTAATAGGACTGCTTCTGTTCATAGATGTGAAAACTTCTCTTCATCTCTTGGATTCTTTGTGAATTCTGTGGTCTGACAACCACCATGCTGAGGTCTCAGGTCAGACATACAGTGATACCTTTCACAGAAATACTTAGTACTTGACTTAGAGACATTTTGTCTGTTGTCAACACAGAAATCAGAACCTTTATGGTGATGTTAGAGCTGTTAAATCCTCCTGAGAGTGGTCACTTGTCTGCAGATTTTTCGTCACATTACCAGCAGCATTATCTTCACTTGGTAGCTGGAATTGGCAGCACCACTCCAGGAGCTCTGTGAAAACTTTGGACTCCTAAAGAACATTCTCCTATTGATGGTGGTGTAGTTTGCAGCTGGGCTGCACTAGAGCCTCATTGTACCAGAAATATTAAAAGTTGCGGAATATGTGCAAGCACTAAAAGATTTTAGTGCTTTCGGAGGCTCTATAATGCTGATTGCGACAATATTTTTTTTTTCTTCAGAAGATACCACTCTGATTTCTTGTTACAACAAATAATGCCCAAGAACTGGGCATTTATCATGTATGAAAGCTGTGTTGTATTAAATGCTATGGAAAATAGTCCTAAATTCCAATTAAAAGTTAACCAGCTGACTGTTTTACTTTCAGGACTGTAATTTATACAGTTGTAATCTAAACTACAGAGGCTTAGAGGTGTAGCCAGAGGCTACAGTAAAATCCCATAATAAGACCTTTCTGTTTTCAAATTACCTTTTTCTTTTCCCCTTTCCTTAAAGTGGCAACTAATTGTTGCATGAGGTCTGTTTAACAAACCATTGAGAAGAAAAATCATGCTTTCTTTTTTGTGAAAAGCTAATCTTTTCCAATCTTGAATGTTACAACCACTACACAGCAATAATCTAGATGACTTAAGGTTTGGATGTCGATACTTCTTTCCACGTTTCCTTTCTGCTTGTCTGTTATACACTTGTAAATCCATCAGGAAATCAGACTGTTCTTCATAGAATTTAAATCTGAACACACAAGGGGACATTGAAATAGTCAGTTACTCTCATCTAGGGTGGAAAAGGAGTTCTTCACAGTATTCTCCCATCTCTGTAGCAGTATACTTTCAGAACAGGGGAAGATAAGAAAATGTCAGAAAATGGGCTTAACTGAGAAATAATTGAAAGCAGTGGAAAGTGGAGCAGAAATTAAAATGTATCTGAAAGGCAGATGGAGAGACCACTGGGTTGAGAACATAAATATATTAAAAACCCCATGAAAAATGTGGCTGTGGGGAAAGAAGCTTCAAATAAACAGCTGACAGTGAGTGTGCTTATACACATTGTTAGAAGACATTTGTCCATGTAATGGAGCTGCCTTGAAGCCAGGCATAATTGACTGTTTCTGCTTAACAGATGTCCAGAACATCTTGTGAGGAACCTTCTGTTTCCATAGGGTTCTTCAGTGGAAAGAGGCCCTCAGTTACTTGGGATAGTCCAACCAATGAAGAGTCCTCTTTCTTGTGTTGTAGGCCTCAATAACCTGAGACCGTGTTATTTCACCTTCAGAAAAAGAGTTTATCATTTGGAAAAAAAAAATAAAAAAGGAAATCCAACTAATTTCAAATTGCACTTCTGAAGTGAGTTACTGCTGTGTATCTATTAGTCAGTCAGGTAACTGATGATAAATATTTTTTTTATGCTAAAGCCCATAAATTGAAATTCTGTTTCCTTAACCCTGTGGTGGTAACACCCAGATGGGATTAACACCTTTTGGAAATGGTAGCTCTGTGAATTTTCTCATTGTACGTAGCTGTAGAATATGCACACCTTTGTTATTGCTGGAAAGAACCCACTTGAATTTCGCTCTTACTTGTTTGCCATTTCAGTGGTATTTTCCTGGCCTCTTCCAATTGTGAGATCACAGAGATTGTTCCTCTTAATGAAAAGAGAAAGCTGGCTTTGTTAGGACTTGAAATTTCCAATGGGTAATTCTCCAGTAATTTCAGTGTAATTAGAGGCTGCACTAAAAATTACGTTCAGATTATCTTGGAAGTTCTCATCGTAATACTGAACTCTTGCATATCCCTTAGATTCTACAAGCTAGAGGGATGAGCATTAAAAATTGTGTGGCCAAAAAGCTCTAATGTGGGTGGAGTCATTGCATCTAAGAGTGCTCATTTCTAACCCGGTAATTCTTTATGTTACCTTGTAGGTTGTCAAGATATTGCAGATGAATTTAGAGCACAAGAAATTGATGGACAAGCTCTCCTCTTGTTGAAGGAGGATCACCTTATGAGTGCAATGAATATTAAGCTTGGACCTGCATTGAAAATCTGTGCACGTATCAATTCACTGAAAGAAACCTAGGGGGTGAACACGGAGGTTTCAACACCAGTTTCTCAGTGACAGAACCGACAGTAATATGCCAACATCTTCACTGTGGCATGAGTGTTACTGTGACGTTAAATATATGGGGGTTTCCCCACATAAGGACTTTAAAATGTTCCTTTGATTCTACCAGGTAGTCCTCTGTAGTTTCCAGCAATTAATAGGTTCATGGTAAAGCCTGAGTAATACTTTGAGTTGAAGTGGGAGTTAATGGAAAAAAATGAAGTGAAATATGCTGTGATAGGTTAAATATTTCCCAATATGTACTTCATCTTTTGAGTTGAACACCCCAGCACCAACCCTGGTCTATACACCATTTAAATTTTATTGCTGTATTCTGAAAGATTTTTCCCACATATACAGCAATTTTTGGACTGAATTAACAGAAGTGTCCACAGACCCTGTGGAAGCACTAGTAACAGTAAAATGCTATGCATTTAGTTGTGCTCTCTGAGTTTCTTTTAGTCTCGAGTAGATTGTTTGTAAGGGGTGGGCTGGCAGCTGGTTTTCCTTGTGCAGGCTTACCCTCATCTCTGCCACTGTAGTATTTTCTCGATGTCTGGAAATACTGTAAACCACATAGACATCTCATCACAATCCTCATCAACAGGCTACTGAAATGCAATGGCATGACGCTCTTGCCAGAGGCAACTGAAGCACATGTTACTTTACACTTTGTATGCTGCTATGCACTAAGAGGGCATTAAGTTGTTAGGTTTGTCGTTTCGCGTGCTGCTAGTTAAACTAGACCAGCAGTTCTCAAATGGGTGTTCAGAGGGAATCCTGAGAAGGTCTGAGAACACTCAGGAGTCAGGTTCCCAAATGCCTAGGTGTGGGGGGTGGAAGACTGCAGCCAGAACTGGCTCATGTTGAGACAAGTGTCCTTTACAGGCTGGAGGTAGGGAAGGGATGGCATAGCTCAGATGCTCATTTTCTTGATACCTCTTCTAACTTGTCTTTCCCTGTAGTGCATTCCCATTGCCTCACTGGGAGCTTCCAAGGAGCTTTTATTTGTCCGCTGACTAGCGTGAGCTGGGCTTACAGTAGTCTGAGGAAGGAGCACGGTGAGTTGCTTGATGAGGTCCCTTTGGAGTTTGGTGTAGGAGCAGCTGTGGCTGCAGTGAGGGAACCTGGAGCTGCAGGTTGGCAGGAGAAGTGCCAATGTCTAGGGGCCCTTCTCTTCTGACTTGGATGTTGTGGACCCAGGCGGTGGGACTTTAGTGTCTCCCTCAGTCTCCCCTCTCTTGCACTCTGCGTGGAACAAATCCCTGTTTCCCCGGTTACTGACACTCTCAGAAGCTGCTTGGGCTCTGAGGCAGCAGCGTCTCAGCCTTTGCTTCCCCATCACCTGTGTAGGGATGTTCATGGATGTATTTTGTACCTTCTGTTCCCTCCTTTTTGCAGCTCCACTCCCCTAGATCCCTAAGCTGTTGTGTTGGGAAAGAAGGGCATGTGTGCCCATAGAGTCTTTGTGTAGATTTGAATTAAATATGCGTACGTGTCTGCAAATAATGTATTTTGTACTTTATGCAAATTAATGCATAATATATGCTTGTGTAGGGAGATATTCAGGGGCACTGTAAAGTATTCCTGAAGAGAAGAGGAACTGTCTAAGGTTTGAGAACTGCTGACCTAGATCGAAAGGAGTCAATGCACATACACTGGCTGAAAGGAAGGTTTATGACAGGTAGATTAATATGTATATTATTTAACTGATGACCATAAAGAAATTAAGAAATCCCACTAAGAAATGGGATTACAGAAAAATCTGTGCTTCATTTTCCTTTATAATTAGCCCATTATTTTGTTTCTATTAACAGCCTTTCTGCCATTATCTTCCAGAGATCAACATTAGAGTTGTTGTTTTTAATTACAACTGTTTGAGCTTACTAATAGCAAATGTTATTAATATTTTTATTAACCACTGAAGCTCCAAGTTAGGACAACCCGTTACTGTTACATGCTAGTGTGTGATGAGAGCCCTTCTCCAAACAGCACCAAAGGCTTCAGGGAATGAATTGATGTCTGGGTTTATTTTGGAGGGAGGTTGCAAAACACTTTCTGATTTGTTTTTTCTGTCTTCAGTTACTGTTGTAAAATAAACTTCTTAGTTGAAGGTTCAGCGTTTGGCGATGTTCATTTGAAAGATACTCAAAGGATGGAGGCAGTAGGTTCCCATTTGTAGCATTCCTGTAAGATACACTGTGTAGCATATCTGTAACATACGTTCTAAAGGATACGTTCTGTTTTGACGAGCTGATTGAAGACTAAAAGATACCTTAGATATTTATCCTTTGGCTTTTGTCTTAAAGTTTTATTATTTTTATACAAAAATTTCCCTGGCAAATTTTTAATCTTGTCTCTTGATTGTACTGTTCTTTGGCAATGTAAAAAGTAGGCATACGCAACTGTGACTTGATCATGGCTTAAGGCATATTTGAAAACGTGGACTTAGGCGTCTTATGTAGACCTGCAGTTAATCACCGTGTTGTTACATGCATGAGAATTTCACGGCTGCTTGAATTTTGCTTTATTAGACAGCTTTGAGAAGATCTTCTACAGATAGTGTTTGTATGGGACTCTTGGACATGATCGCTGACAGGTGCCAGGAGCTCAGAGTAGACCTGCTTAATAGACGTCTGTTCTGGTTCTTCTGGTATACTGCATCTCTTGTGGGGTTGGGAGAGCCACGGGGAGCGAGTTATGCTTTAAATATTCATGAATGCAGCAACTGAGAATGTGGGCTGTATGCATTTTGAAAGATTTCCCCCCCCCCTTCACTGATGTTGTTGTCGTTAAGCGGGAAGTTCAAAGCAGACACAGCTTTACTAACCTGTACCGATAGAAGTGCACATCTACTGGAGTGTTTGCCACTCTGGCTGTGTCAATATCATCAGTTTAAAATAAAAAAAATCACACCTGTATGTGAAAGTTGACTGGAAAACTTCTAAGTGCAGCTGAAGTCTACTTCAGAAGCTTTTGAATTTACTCTAAAAAGCAATATAATACTTAAGAGTAATATTCCTCCAGAAGCATTTTGCATACTAATCGCTTGTTTCTCTTCAGATCGGTGAGGTTTTCCCAGGCTTATATACCCCTTTCCCATGGCTTTACCCACAAATTAAGCTAGACTCTCTTGCAAAAGAGGAAATATTGCAGATTTTAACTGACTGATTTTTATCACTTGCTGCCATTGGATGCACCTAAAAGAAATCCTTTTCATTAGCTTTGTTTCCTGGGGTTTTGTTCTCTGTATTCAGACTGCTGCTGTTGTGGGCTACGTCTCATGGTAATCCCTGCAATATTTCAGTTCCTATAGTAAGGAATACAGGATGCTGTAGGATCTTAGCTCAAAAGGGAGCTGTGTTGGATGGCTTTTCCCCTTTCTTTTTCTCCATTAGTCTCCATCCTGCCCTACTCCTTAATGCAAATGACAGCATTAGCTCAGGGCAAACCCCTTCTGCAGAGCACTGGGTGGAATATCACTGTCAAGATTTCTCCCAATAGAATTAGAGCTATTAAATTTTCTCATCTTCAGAGTTTATTTGGTATTTTAAAGAAATACACCTGAATGGTCAGAATGGGTGTGCAGACTCCTCTGCTTAATCTGACAGGACTCTGAAGCAGAAACAAGAGAATTCCAGCAGGGAAGCTCGGCCACCTCCGCTGGCTGAAGTGCTCTGGGAGCTCTGGGCTGCTCCTTGGTCAAAAATGAGCATTGCCAATGAATTGCTGACTTCTCCCAGCCAACCTGTGTTGCCTCATATTTGGCACATTCCTAAGACTTTGTCACCTTGTTTATATAGAGAATGAAAAATAACCATCTTGTCAAGTTAAACTGCAGGTTGTCATCGATCACCAGAGAATGTTTGGAGAGTTTTTAAACAGACTGCTTTGTAAAGCCATTCTTTAGCCATTAATCCATCATATTTTTTCCTAGAAATGAAGTTCTTGATGGAGGGTAAAGTCTGTGCTAGATTTGTGTCAATGAGATATCTCAAAAAGAAGGTGTATGTTCTTCATGCATCCCATTTCCTTGGGTTTTTTTCCTCTGAAAGTGAGGGGGGTTTTACCCTAACTTATTTTTGGAGAAATCAGAAGTGGGAATCCAGCCTTTTGGATAGAACAGATGCAGTCCATCATAACCAGATGTGGCAGCAAGAGGAAAGGAATGGGATAAAAGCAAGTCTTTGGGCAGGTTTACAATAGTTTTTGCATCACTGCTTTATCTTGATCTTATCTGTAAGGAAATGTTTGGGTATAAAGCCATTTCTTAACGGCAGTTTGAATGGAAGTTTATGTAGTGAGGCTTTGCTGGGTGCAGTGTGTCAGTGCCTGGCATACCAGGTGAAAAGGAGGCCTGCTCCAGATTACTGTTCTCATTTTAATGTCACAGTATCAATGCAGAAACTTTACAGCTGAATAGCTTTTGAAATTTCCTAGATGTTAACAAACATGTAGCTCTAGGTGATCAAAGAATCGGGCGACATCTTTGAGTCCTGGTTTTGCAAATAATTAAGACATCCCCGTAATTTATAACATGAGTAGTTCTGATTGTATTGAACTGCTCATATTAAAACTAAGCATGTGTAAAAGCTTGCAGGGTTATTTTCATACCAGTATTGCATAGAGATGTCCTGTTAGCAAATATTTACATGTATATAGTTGTCACTGCTTAACCAGACTTGTGCTCATCCATTGTTCTGGGCTGCAGATAATGACTCTGCAAAAGAATCAATTTAGGATAGGTTTTTTTTTAGTATTCACCCAAATTAGTTTGTTAGCAGTTGAGAGGAGCTAACATTTCAAAGTGTTTTGTGTAACCTCGTGGGTAAAACTTAAAACACACCTGCTCGTGCCCTCAAAGGTTGTGCGTATTATTTACCAAGCTCTTACAGTTAAGTGGGAGGGAAAGACAATATTCCAAGATACGAATACACTTGTAATTGAAGGTGTGTAGTAAGCTTATAGTTTGGCTTCTGTAACTGTTGATCTAACTTTTCTGAGGCGCGGTTCTGGAGTCAGTGTTAGGAACAGATTTCAAGTTAAAAAAATGCTAAACTTCCAGCATGTACTAGCTTCCTGCTGAATTATCCAAAATTACACGTACAGCAAGGAGCTAGAAAGAGGAGATCTAAAGAGAGACTTTTTTTTCCACCTAGAAAGAATTCTAATTTGAGCACAATTGTACTTTCCTAGCACAGTGATCGTAAGTATTGTTGAAGTGCAATATGTAGTGGTTAAGGAGCATTGTAATTTGCGTAAAAAGCACCGCATTGGTACGTAGTGGTGTTGGAAAGCCTGGAGTATTGTTCACAGGTACTGAGCCAGGGTATCCTTGCAGATGGAGATGAGGCTAGAAGCACAAATATCATTGATCCATGAGGTCTGTCTGCTTTGCGGGTGAAGTCCGGTCAGCCCGTGGGAAGACTGGTGTTGTCCTCCGCTGCCTGACCAGTGTATTGTCAGCCAGGTTGTTGCCATCTTTGGGCAGCTTTTTGCCAAACTGATGTTTGAAAAAACAATGAGATATTCTGCATGCCCAGCTTCCTTTTTAAGTAGTCTTGATGTTACAGTGTTAGCAAAGAAGTACGGATCAGGAAGGAGGTGTGTAAAGAATGAAGGGGTTTAGTAACGAGTGCTAAATACTTCGTTGAAAACACACAGAATATCTCATTAAAATCAATCTTGATTTTTAAGGGATTCCCTATGAGGAAAGTACAGAAGTTTCTCATAAAGGGTTAATGTTTCAGCTGCTGTTACCACTAATATAAAATAATCCTATAAGAATTAGAGACTGTAAGGTATTTGAATTGTGTAAGGCCATTAGTTGCTGGCACAGCACAAGTGTGATGTACAGAGGAGATGGAGCAGTGGTTGCCTGTAGTTATTACTTTGGATATCACCCCCTTCCTGGCAGAGCTTCTCTGCTCTTTCTGCCTGGCAGTGAACCTGCAGATCCTGCTCTGTGGAGCAGTGGTTTATGGTTATATGGCTGCACTCAAGATTCAGTATCTGGAACTTCCCAGAAGCACCAGATAAGAGGGAAAGACTTTGTCATTGGGAGGGCAACAGCGTAAAGCTCACTTCACAACTGGCATCTCCCTCTGTAAGAAGTCAAGGATTAAAGTGGGCTTACAAAGAGTGCTGTTAATGTATTTTAAAACAGTTCCTTAGTAAGCTCAGGCACCACAGTTGGATGCTGTTTGAAGACTTGTAATGCTACTGTTACCTATGCAGTGTAGTGACAGCCTGAAGGTTGATGCTCTTTGGCACTTTTCCCCAAGGAGCATGGAAGGATGAATTTGATAGTAATAGTGATAGGAACATCACTACACCAGGATTTGTTCTGCCCGCATGTTGTGACTTCCCTGGAAAAAAAAACCCCAAACCTAACAAAAAAAACAAACTAAACAAACTTAAAATGGCTTTAGAAGCACTGCAGCAACTGTGGGAATTTCGCCACATCAGGATAGAGAGGGTTGTGTAAACTCTGATTACGTGTCGAGAAGCTGAACCACACTGCTAAATACAGGACGTCAGCAGCCTTACCCATCTTCTTCTTGTTCCCGTTCTGTAGGCACTAACGAATCAAAAGGCTGAGACTAACCACACAGAACAGAGGCATCTCAAATGTACTTTCTTGATCGTAACTTTGCCTTCATGTGGTGTTAAAGGAGTTTTAAATTAGGAATTTTCCCTTGTCTGCTGAGTCTGTAGGGTTTAGATAGTTTACCATCTTCTGAAATGCCTGGTGCGTTGATGTAGTTGAGATATTTGCTGGGTTTTAAATGGGAATAGATTTTGTATCTATTTTGTCAACCCCATTTCAGTGGATCTCCAATTTATATAAAACCTGAAGAAATGCAGTGTCAAAAAAATGCATTTGGACACAGCTTATCCTATAGCTTGTCAAGTGCTCAATACCAGCAACCACAGTTTGAGAGAGCAGGGAGCGGTCGCTTAAGGTCGTTTCTCAAGTTAACGTTGTGGGTACTTTCTTACTTCTAACATGGAAATAGAATTTCCTCCAAGTAACACTTTCCAGCCTAAAGGGTGAAATAATTTGTGGTGCCAAACATGTCAAACGGTGTTGCTAAGCGTTGCCTCCTCTTATTGCACTAGTTTGAAAATTCAGTTGTGGATCATTTACTGTCCTTTTGATGGCCTTTTTAACAGATTTTCCCAAACCGTTTTCTACGGCTTAAAAATGCTCTTGTCCTTTTGATTGTATCACTGAAACCTCAAAGAAGTGTACTGCAGGCTGTGGGTGAAGGGAGCACTGTGTGGGGTGAGGTAATAAAGCAGAGTGATGATTGGACTTGGATACCTTGCGGAAATGTCAGATGGATATAGGATTGAGATGGGATTGTGGATTCTTATGGAATGATGTACTGGAATATTCTTGTATAAGAAATTTTAGCCCATGCAGCATTGAATTCTGCAATTAAATCTCTGTCTATAATTGATATATAATAATGTAAATGATAACCCAAAAATGACGTTTTGCAGTTGAAGAGCACACAGTGAACTACGTACAAATATGATCTTCACTTGGTGAATCGTTTTTTTTAAAGAAGCACTTTCCTATTGCCAACTAGCATGTGAATGAATTTTAGATTCTCTCATTCAGTATGATCTGTAGAAGTGAAATTTCTTTAATCTGTCTGTTAATGGGTAAATTCCTCATACAAATGCTGAAACGAAGCACCTTATACTATGCTGCTTAAACTTGCTAGTAATTGCACCTTTTGTTATCTGCAGATTTTTCTTAATGAGTGTTCTTGTGCGAGACCATTGTTCCCCGTGGGTCTGGGTGAACAATTAACCAACCCACAGCATCATTTACTTCTATAGTTTCTATTTCAATACAACATTGTATTGTGAGTTCAGTGCTTCAGAAATAAATGCTACTTCCATTTGTCTGCTTGGGTTGTGTATCATTTATTTCTCTTCTACAAAATAAAATCAGGATCTTCATCAAACTGTAGGAAGTTGAAAATTTGGATTATTTTTGCTAGAAGCTCAACTAATTCTTCCCCTACCGAAGTAGTCCCACTTGAAATCTAACTATTTTAATTGTAAAGTAATGTTGGCTTCAAAATAAATGATATTTTAATGTAAGCCCTTCTTTAACCATGGGCATGTATTCATGTATAGCAGCCAACCTTGCTGCTTATTACTCTGGCTGTAATTATTTAAGTTTTATTATGTACACATCTACATTAGAGGAGCAGCAGCAAGGAATGAAACATGACCACGTGTACCTGTGGAAGCTGCACATCTTGCCCCAGTTTTGTGCAATATAAACATAGTTTATATTTCTGTAGGAGTAACAGCTTTACATTAACTAAACCAATTTATTTGTCATTAAACAGACAGCGACCCTTAACTTAAACCGACAAAAAGGAAAATACAAGAAAACACGCTTCAAAAAAATCACCGAAATTTTGAGCCTTTGGCAATAAGTCAAAGGTAAAAGGGTACCAGCATTGAAGAGGAAGTTATTGCATCTTGTACCGTGAAACCTGAGATCATTACTTTTAAAGGAAGTGTAAAATTTTAGTGATAAACATCAGGTTTAACAGACAACTTGTTTTCAGTAAGTAGAGGTCTTTTCTTAAACCTGTACTTTCAAGTTCAGTTCTGTGAACAGACAGGTGCTTGCTGCCCACAGGAGCCCAGTGTGGAAACGCAGCACGTCCCAAACTCAACTGCACTATTCATTACAGTACTGGTGGGCAATGGACTTCTTTTCCGTGCGTTGTAGCTCTGCAGATGCTTCCTTGTATTCTCTGTAAGGACCCGGTCGCAGAACATCAGAGTACAGGCTTCTGTTGCACAGCACTTATTTGCAGTCTTTTCAGTCAGCAGCTCATTAACAGATAACAATTACTGTGCCTGGCTTATCAGCTGGCTCTGTGTTTTCATTGTTCAGTGGCATAAAGCAGAATTTCCAGCTGACAAATGGATCTGTAGGCCACATCTCCTCTGTCAGTTCAACATCGTGACAGCGACACCAGTATGCTACTGCGATGAGAAAGCTGTTGATGAAGTACAGCCAAGGGACGTTCATCTCCACGTAGGCTGGAATCTGAGCACCGAGAAGCAAAATGATAATTTGAAGAAGAACAAAAGGTGCCCAAGTGCCAAGAAAACAGATGAGGAGCCTGGTCAGGAGCTGCCGCTTAAAGCAAGTGCTGTTGTTGTTAGACACGTAGGAGAACATCAGAACGGGCTGATTGGCAAAGGAAACTACCCTGATGGACAGCAGCATGGTCAGAACTTCCTTCCAACACACCAGAAGAGCCGTGCCTATGAGCAGCACCATGGCACATGAGACCAAGTAGCTCTGCATACTGGCATGGACGGGACACTGATAAGGAGAAAAACGGTTCTGAATTTCTAGTTCTTCATAGGTAGCAGGAACTTTCAGAATAAAAAGAAATCCTGAAATCCATAGAACAACCACAGCAAATACGTAAAGTAATCTGCGACCTCTTCTAGGGAATTGAGAGGTTTGGGCTATAGTTGTGTAATAATCCAGAGCAGCCACAAGACATACCGGGTAATGCAGAACACCATACGTAAGAGAAATTATCTGAATGAACAGGCAAATGTGGTACTTTGTAAATCGTACACCCCAGAGTGCAAAGTCCTCCAAACAGAAAATGAAGGATATACTCAGCAGCAGTGTGAAATCGAGCAGTGCCAGTGAAACACAAAAGTATCCCATAAAACTAACTTTGACATTTCTTTGCTTAACTTGCAACATGAAGAAATCAAGGAACACTTTTCCCAGCATAATCAGGAGCAACACACAGCTGATGTCAAGAGGCTGGTTCACCTGGGTGGGGTGGTACTGACCAGAACAATTTTCACAGAGTATGGCAGCCATCCTCCAACGGCGAGAACCAGCAAAGCAAGTATCACAGGGCACTGCGCTTCATACCTGAAAGGGAAAAAAAAAAATAAGAAAAAAAGTTTGTAAAAAATTTATTTCTGGGTACATCTACCAATTAGTTAATTCTCTCACATAGCAACTACCGAATTTACATCTGAATTTACCAGGCTCCTTAATTAAGAGTAAATATCTTCACTGACACATCATTAAATTGTCAAGAAGAGCCTAAATTACATTACAAGCATCTGAAGCATTACAAGTGCTTCAAATTATGTTCTTGAGAATTAAAAGGTCAACACAGACTCAAGCTACTTTCCCAGCTACTGTCCTAAGGCAAGGTTTAAGAAGTAAGGTTGGCTGTATTCCTTTCCTCTGGAAAGCATGGGGTCTTTCTGTCCAGCTGGCTAGAGGGATGGATGTTTCAGAGCTCCCACGTATTTTGAAGAAGTTAGACAACTACATAGGACAGAAATTACACAAGCTGCAAGAGAAGTTACAGGATGGTCTCACAGTGCATTATGCTCATAGAATCTATATGGAATTGAGACTGCAAAAATATCCTGAAAGCAGAAAAAGCATGAACCCAACTCATCCTTTTTTGATGCTAAAATCCTGGAACTCTGGCAATCCAAAGTACACATGCTTGATTAGCCGATTGGACTTTTTTGTTCATCCATTAGCAATGTAAGTACTACAGTGACAGACACCTCAGAACAGCTGATTTTCCCCTTGAACTTCTCTAAGTTTCCTATGTAACTTCTTTCTATGTATTAATTCCTAAGGAAAACAAACACAGGATGGTTTTGTGTCTGACAGCAAGACAAAGCTGTGCGTGCTTCTTTCTGTCTTTATCCTAAAGGAGCAGGAAGGTGTCAGTGTTCTCAGTGGCAGCCGCAAAAAGCTGAGAAGCCACAGCAGCTGTAAGAAGGAACTGACTCTTAGGATTTCTGTTAACAGTGATCCACTTGTATTTAAATAGACGCCTACGTTTTATTACCAGCTTGCCAGACATAGTGAACATTTGAGTTAGGGTCTGCTGAAAAGCAGCGTAAGAACAAGTAGAAGTACTTGGCAAGTACAACTTGAGGTGTATGCACTGAACTCTGTTACGAGCCTACCAGGGCTTGTTGCTTCACTCTTCATCTGCACAAGTACCTTTCATCCTCTAAAACCTAATACGTTTTACAGTACACCTTAAAATAGCCTTCCGTGTGTATTTTGTCTTCATATACTGGATGCTGCACTTCTGTGTGCAGAACAGAGGAGCTTAACCGGGTCATACTATGTAAGCGATTATAATTTGTATTATTCTGGTAGTGCAAAGCCACCTGTGCACAGGTCACGGCCTTTCTAAAGCCCGCAGTGCAGAGCGGGGGCAGAGGGAGGACTGGCGGCTGCCGTCCCGGCGCACCCGCCGCCCCGACACCCTCCCGGCAGCAGCCCGGGGCTGCCAGCGCCTCCGCGGCCGCCGAGCAGCGAGCTTCCCCGCCGGGCTCCGCGGGCAGCCCTCCGCCCTCCCCACCTCCGCCGGGTTTCTGTCGGGCTGAGGGAGGGGTTGGTTCTGAGGGGACACCCGGGTGGGTTCCCGCCCGGCCCGGCCCCTTCCTCTCGCCGGCACCCACCTGCTGCTGCCGCCGCCCCTCCGCTCTCGTCCTCGGCGGGCGCTGGTGGGACCTTCCCCGGCCTCCCGCGCCGCGCCGCCGCCTCAGGCGGCGGCCATCTCCGCCGCTCCTCATCGCACGGGGACCCGGGCGGGGTGGGGAAGGGACGGGCTCGGCTCGCTGCGCGGGCCGGGTCGGGTCGGGTGGGGCCGGGCCTCCGTTGCTCTGCACGCCCGCCGAGCCAAGCTGAGCCGAGCCGGTCCGGCCGCTCGGCGCTCGCTGAAGAGGCGCAGCGGAGCCCTCAAGTTTCCCGCTGCCCCCGCAGCGCCTCAGAGCCCAGCGGCGGCAGGGCCCTTCCTCACGGGCGGTAACGACAGCGAGGGGCTCACGGTGAGGGAGAAACAACCGCCCTGAGGAAAAGGGTTAAACACGTTGTGTTCAGTCCCTCCCGCCACACACGCCCGTAGGGAGTGAAGCGAGGTGAACGCCTGGCCTTACCCGAGCGGCGACGGCAGCAGGGCCGCCCTCCTGGGCGGTTTACCTCCACATTTACCTTCGTGGCAGGTAAACACCTTCTGTCCTAGGTGGGTGACACGCGTGAGGAGAAGCAGGCAGCAGGGCGGTGTCGGGGTGCTTCAGGGGTGCTGCTGAGAGCTCGGGTCAGCGGGGCCCTCACCCTCAGTAGTTGGTGGCGGCAGCATGCGGCCGGCGCCAGGAGGGAGATGAAGGTTCCTGAAGCCCCATGTTCCTGCTCTGCGCGTTCCCACACCCACGCTGGCTTTGGGCCTCAGCCCCGTCGGTAAAGAGGCAGCGGCATCACCCACGCAGAGCTCACACAGCAAGCGGGGATGCTGCTCCTCTCCCAGACGTGTCCCTGGAAGTACCCACTGGACTGGGGAAGAACTAATCCCAGTTTCTTTTCTGGTCTTACAGCTGGAAGGACTCTCAGGGTGGATCCCCTGTCCCCATCCCCAGAGCCCTCCGTGGGGAAGTGCGTGGGTTACCTCGGGTCACCATGGGCACGTGGAACACCCGGTATTTGTGGCTCCCACCTGCAGGTTTCCCTTCCCGTACTGAATGCAGCACGCCTCTAAATTGGTGACAGATCAGCCTTTCATAGCACGTCTGCTTTTGTAATTGATCAAGCCATCAAATAACACAGCCAGTGGGGTATTTGCAGCATGGTTCACATTTTTAACGTTGTGTAATGGTTTTACAGAAGGCCTCTGGTTTTGAAATGCAACACAAAGTTGTACCAACCCTTCAATATTGTATGTTTATTCTGTTCCGCAGGGGAGCTTAATATTTAACTAACAACTGCATTCTGGTAATTATATAGTTAAAGGGCTATACAGTAAATATTAAGGAATATTTTACTATGAATGTTATCTGGGCAGAAAGATACTCTCCAGTTCTGCCTTCCTTAGCGATTCTTAACAATTAAGACAACTCTAAGGGAGAGGTTAGGCAATACCCATTATTTGTTTTAAGATAAATAATCCTGAAAGTATATATAAGACTTTCTAAATAGGTTGGCATTTTAGCTTGGCCAACCTGTAGCAATCTACTTAATAGAATTTAAAAATTCACAGCAACAGCTCTTCCAGATCAAAGTACTAATTTCCATCAGCAGTTTTAATCCCCATCTGGGCACGTAGGGTAGGAAGAGCACGTATCAGTGGCTTCCTGAGACACCTGAGCTGCACTGCTCGAGTTAACTGACAGTGTTTTCCTGATGGCTGCATGTGCACAACACAACTGTATCACTATGACATCTGTAGTTTTTCCCTTTATGATTTTGGTAGTTCAGTGCTAAATCTAGTGAGAGGCTCAGAGGGCTGTGAGTTTGATGCTGCAGCACCTGCCCTGTGCTGAGCAGTCGGGAGCCCAGCACCGCTGCTCCTCTGCCTTCATGGCACGCTTCTGCAAACTCGTTTACTGTGCAGGGGAGTTGCTAGCGTGAATTCTAGATGATCTGGGGAAAGGTAGTGTCTTAGCGTCCCACCTTTCTCAAAAATTAGGTACTGGTGGGAATAAATGACATCTTTGAGTTGTTTCCTGCAGATTGAGCCACCTGAGAACTTTATGCAGAACACCTGATTTCTGGGACCTAATGAGGGGACCTAAACCTTTTTGGAGTTGCTGTAGGTTACTCAAGTTAATGTTTCATTTGTTGGGTCTAAGCTCCTGTTGTTGATAGTAGAGCAGCTACATTTTTAGTCTGTCTAGTATCCATTGAGAGGGAAACATTTTTAATTGTCTTTCTTGCAGGGTAGGTTGCAAATTCATGTTTGATATATCTGTGTGATCTGCACGTACAAAAGTATCAAGTGGCTGGTAGGACCTCTTCTGAAAGCAGCCAACACTCTAGAATCAAATTCAGATGTAAGTAGAGATGGGGTGTGGTTTTTGGGTTTTTGTTTTGGAGGGGTTTTTTTTTGTGCGTTGGTTTTTTTTTGGGGGGTGGGG